>JARHVA010005712.1:1057500-1126195 GCA_037957365.1 Torreya grandis
AAGGATGCACTTAGTAATAACTGAAATTCTAAAGTGTCTTCCACAAATCTCATCATGAGTTTATTTGATTTCATGAAGGGTTTATGAGATATGAAGGCATCTAAAAAGGATACCATCAAATCCTATATTGTAAATAATTATCTCTAGTATGGCATAGATGTAGAGAGGATTAAAAAGAAATTTAGTCAAGCATTAGTCTATAAACAATGAAACATGCATAAAGAAGTAACTAACTAAGCCTATCTATTCCTATGGGAATTATAATGGATAGCAAAAAACAAATGAAAGAAAGTAACACCATATGACCTTCCAAAATGGAATCACCATACCCATGTGGCTCAGAAACATGTTCTCCCTTCATCAAGCATCCTTGTATTTGTCAACAATGGTGGTAAGTTCCTCCAATGCCTTAAGAAAACTCCATAGAGCCTAAGCTCTTGATTATAAATCACTAAACTAATATATCAATGAAGCTTTGTGGAAATAATTTAACATTATAACTTTGCAATATTAAAGCTTTGAAGATATTTGATCATAATAAACTTGCACAAAAATAACTTAGAAATGATGTCCATGACCTCTCTATTTATAAATTTTTGAGATTGGTTAGGATCAACCATGACCATCCATCTCAAGATTGGGATGTGTGGCCATGGATAATCCTAATATTTGGAATTAAATCCATAATTATCTTCATAATGAACTTAGAAGAAGGGCTATTGAAGAGGTATGTGAGGCATTAACTATGCATGGATGAACCATAATCTTTATATATAATGCACTTATGGCTTGATGGATGCCACCCCATAAATGATGTCACTAGGTGATGCGGATAATAAGAATCAATTTTGAAAAAGAACTATTCAATAAATCTCATCAAAAATCCACTTAAACTCTTAATTAGCCTTAAACAAGGTTAATCAACATTTGTGCAATTATTTGAAAATTGGTCCTCAATTAATCAAAATGGTCAAAAAGTCATATTATTGGGTCATAGTTTGACTAGAGAGGAATTATAAGGTGATGTTAGATGTGTTGGAGCTGTATTCCCATTTAGGATGTTGATAACACCAAATAACAAAGGTATGTTACATGTACCAATGAATTATAAGAAAAAGAGTGATCCAAAGCACTAAATGGTGACATAGTCATTTTGACTCAAAATCATTTGATCAAAGTTTGTTGGTATATAAAATTCATTACCCTATTTAGGGATACTTTGACTTAGACTGACACTTGTAAGTGACAATTTCAAACCATGTAGGGTGTTTTATGGATTTTGACCTAAAATGTGCATTTGAGTGTAGTTTGAGTAAGATTGATAATTTTAACCCAAATAGTGTTAAGAATTGGATGTCTATATTTTGTCCTTATTTGAGAAGGAATAGTAAGACATTCAAGTGAAGCAACATCTTTTTAAAGAAAATAGTTTTCAAGAAGAAATTGGAAAAGACCCATGATTCCCCCTTGAAAGGACACACTACTATGGAAGAGAAGGATGGAATCTCAAAAATAAAGAGAAAGTGAGAGATTAACCCATGGAATAAATTAGATCTAGATGAGCTAATGCTTTCACATATGATTATCATAAATGATCAAATTATAATTAGAGGTATAATAAGCCCCAAAGACATGGGAAATGGGAAAGATATAATACATAAATATAAGGGACACACTTTAAATTTACACAATTTGAGAATACAAGTTGCATGATTATGGCATTGATCAATCTCAAGATAATTTACACACTAAAATATTTCCATCATGGGCTTTTAATGTGTATATCTTGGAATTAGAGTAAAAGGGAGAATGTTTTCCTTGAGGAAGGGAAGCACCACTAGAATGATGTCTCCAAAGAGAATTTAATAAGAAGTGCCCCAATAGAGTAAATGTGATCATGATAAAATAGTTTCACCCTAGTAGGGAAAATTTATATCATTGATAAAGAATAAATAATTATTTTTCCCCTATAGATCTGATTTGATTTGGACATTGTTTAGATGTTGTGCCCCCGCATGGGCAATTGACAAGTAAAATATCTCAAGGATATAATTTAAAATATATGTTAAATCAAGAAGGCATAAACTTACATGTGATGGTGTAATGGTTTAGAAATCTATATAAAACCAAGCATATGAGAATACAAAAAGTGATGAGAGAGATGAAAAAAAGAATTGAGATAGCCAAGTTGACCTCAATAGAAATTGAGTGCTACTTACATAGTTCCATGGACTCATGTTTCAACATGAACTTTAGGCCAATGTAGTTCACCCAAGTTTGGAATAAAATGGAATGAAGAATGATTAAAAATGACCAATAATTTATTAGACTCATAATGTATGCAAAGAGATGCACATCTAAGAATATAAAAATAATCCTAAAATTCATGTTACCTAGATCACTAATTCCACATCATGAGCCTAGGTGTTATGGAGTGTTCTTGAGAATCATTCATCAAAGATGATGTTGATGTTAAGACCTTGAGACATGAGCATAAATTTCTTGCTATAGAAAAATAAATTAGTCATCATAAGTACAAATAACTTAGAATGGCATAAGATTACAATCTTACTAAGCTAATTCAAATGTGAATATCTATAACTAATGATAATGGTAAAATAATGACCAAAATCAAAGTTACAATGATTTACATTTAAACAAAAAAGAAAAAGACAAACATAAATGAACCTAACTTGAAATCCAGATATGATATATCAAGACTTAAGTAGGAACAAAAATGTTTAAAAATAAAAAGCAAGAACATCTTAACAACATGAGACCAAGATATGAATAATCAAGATTCATGTGGACCATTAAGGCATTTTTGAACCCAAAAAAGCAAAATCAAATAGAAAAACAAGACACCAACAACAATCAAATAAACAAAATGGTCCAAGAACAATGTAATAACTAGGATCAAGATATAAACAATTGAGATCCATGTGAATCATCAAGATGTTCTAAAACACAAAAGATATAAGCAAAAACAAACAAGGAAATAAAAGACCAAGAATGGAAAAAGATGTAATAAAAATAGAAAATGAGACGAAATAAAATTAGAAGTTTTAAAGCACAACAAAACACCAAGAAAACTCAAATAAACACACAAACAAAAACCAAGTTAGTGCAGTTTAAAGATAAATGTTCATTCATGTGTGGTAGAGGCATTACTTTCCACCACATCATAACAAAGAATAATGACACAATAATTGTTCCCTAATTAAAGAGGAATAATGACTGAATAAATGGGGGAAGAGAAGAAAAGGAAGGGGTTGGTCGAGATGACTCCAGATGTATAAGACAAGTAGATGCTACCTACATAGTTCCATGGATGCATGTTCCAACATGAACTTTAGGCCAAATGTAGCTCTACCAAGAAATGGGATAGAAGAAAAATGATGATTAGACCATCATGATTAATTTTATAGAAGAAATAAAAGATACGACAAATAAACAAGAATGGTCTAGTAAATAAGAAGTTAATGAGATGAGAAAGAATGATCTTCAGAAATGGCAAGTGCATGGCACAAGATGAAATGAATAGGTGTTTCTATGCTTGCAAAATGGCAAGAGAATTCAAATTTAATAGTTACTCACAAAATGGGGAGAGTGTTTACACTTAAAAGTTGATCACAAAATGGTAAGAGCATGGGATGTTGGAAAGGGAATGTATAGATGTGTAGAATCTTGAGATAATGTTTTTACTCTTTTATGGATCATGTTCTAATGTTTTTGGTATTTTCAAAGTAATTCTAATGTTTTTGGGATAAATTATGTGTAAGGTGGGACCATCCTTATTAGGAGATGCTTGTATTGAGATTATAAGTTACAATAAGATAGCTAAGCCATCTATAACAATCCATCCTCACAAACTGGAAAAAGTGAGGTTCTTGATAAAATAAGAAAGAGAAGCAGATACTTGTTTGAAACTACACCAAATGGTCTTAGAATATGGAAAGGGGGACTGAGGTGACCTCAACATTAATTGATCATGAGGCACATAGTCTTGAAATGACCTCAAGTCAAAATAATTCCATCCACACAAAAGGTAGGAAAAAAAACCAACAAGGTCCCAACATGTTCCCAAATTTAGCAAATGGTTAGTCAAATGAAAGTAGTGATGGTAATGTGATGTGTTAATGCATGATAAACAAGTGTTACCCCTAGTTTTCCCATAGGTAGTTATAACTAAGATACAATGGCACAGTTCAATGATACTAATTTTACCATAGGTGATTATAATTAGTAGTAAGACTGGTGAAACATTGATTTGCCCATAGGCGATTATAAACAGGATCACATAAAGAAGCATGATATAGGATGGAAAATGAAAGATATCTTGCTAGATCCATTATCACACTACTTTCATAGACTGTCATTATAAACATAGATTTGATTGATTTTTGAAACTTCAGCAGAATCCCCTCATAAGAGGTGTAGGAAGAACCAAATGAACCAAGATCAAAACAAGATTAGGGAGGATGACTAAAAATAAATCTTTGGTATAAATAGGAATGGAAATGGTATAATGAAATGATCAGAATAAAAATTAGATACAATGGTGAAAAAGTTGCCCGTAAGCAATGACTAGATCAGGTTGCTCACAAAATGGTGAAATCATGGGAAAGGGGTGACTGAGCTGACCTCAATAAAAATTGAGTATTGCCTACATATTCCTAAATGACCTCAAGTCAATGTAGTTTAAAAGGCATGATTTATGGATCTCAATGGTGTAATAATGCCTAAAAAGGGTCTATAGGGTTGTCCCTAATTGACAAGGCATGATAATGGGAAATGGGTGAATGGTAGATGAAAAATGGTTTTGTTACTCTTGTTGATAAGGAGATGCACATCCTAGTCAATATGTGAGACAATAAAAATTATCATCTATATAAGTTTCTATCCAACACCCTTTCTAAAGAACTATTATATTAAGAACTTGTTGATGATCTGGATCTCAATGATGTGTACATGATCTTCATAAATTATTGATTATGCTTCCTTTAAATGTCAAGACAAGATATCCTTATAAACTTCATACATGAAAGTGCTACCAGTGATGGTAAATAATGGTAGGATAAATGAGATAAATGGGTAATAAATAGGTGGGTTATAATGGAATGTATAATGGGGGGGAAAAGTGGAGATTGGGACTGTCAGTCACACGTAATGTTACTGATGCCAAGTTTGACATAATTTTGGTTATGGTGAGGCCAAATGCCTCTAGAGATACTCTTGATAAGACCATTAGATTTTTCTATTACTTGATCTTGAGAGTAACTACTATCTGATTATGTTGTAGATTAGTAGCTATTTTGATTTGATCTTTGATATTATCTTTAGTAAATAATGAAGAACTTTTGTGCTTAGCTATTGGTGCCTCGATGAAGTTTTACCAATGAATTTGTTCTGATCATCCCATAACAACTCTGAGAATGTTTCACAAAGAGATGTTAACATTTGAATTTGATTGTCTTCTATCACTTCTGAAAAAGTATCACTAGAAGATGCTAAGTTTTAACTTTGATTATTCCCTAGTGCCTTCAAAAAGGTTTCACTATGAGAGTGTTCTTCTGCTACATGAATGTTTTCTTGGCCTCCTTGATCTTCTTAAACTACTATGCCACCATGGATGTAGTTCAATAAAGCGTGATTCTATTAGTCTTAATCGACATTAGTGGGAGATGGAATGTCAATAATAAAGCTATTTTGGTTGATGGTAATGGCATGTAGAATGGTAATGAAATGGGGAGAGGCCACACAATCCTTGTAGGAGATACTAGGAGAACTAGTGTCAATGCTAAAGTAATCATCCTCAAAAACCATAGAAGGATCACAAATATATTCAAATTGATCTACTAGGAAATTGTAACTAATGTTGTAACAACCAATATGATAATCTATTTTTGACTCCAATTCTAAAGACGTGGCCTCTGAATCTAATGTCACAACTGATGTTGAGTCTATTTCTAATGCTAAATCCAATGTCGGTTCAAAAATGGAACCTGACTCTAATATTGATTCTTCATTTGATATGGTTATTTCAATAATGTTCTATTAAATGTTGAATTTTTGACAAGTAATGGCCTATGATGGCATAATGGGATCAATAAAAATTGATTCATCTTAGAAGCATTCAACATAGACTGACTCATCTAAGTGAAGCCCTTAAAAATGAGGGAATTTCTCAAGGGATGTCTTAACAAAATTATGTCTATCAAAGTGAGACTCCTCAATGAGTGGGAAAATATGAAGACCCAACTCTACCAAGATTATCTTGTCAAGGAGATGAGGCTCTTTAAAAATAGTTAACATATGAATAGGTAAATTACCACAGTTTATCTTGTCACAAATGGGTGTTTCAATAATAACATTTTCATTTTGGTCCATAATTGGTTGCAAAAGATCAATTTCAAACACATTTTGATCCTCATAATATGGATTTTGAAGAGGTAATGGTTCTTGTTTAGGCTTGAAGATTAGCACAAAATTTCTAATGTGGGGAACATTTCATTTAGTAGGAACAACAATTTTTGGTTCAATAATGGACTCTCCAAAGATTAGACTATTTGAAGAAGGGATAAAAAATAATTGGTTTATCAAATGGAGGTTTTTCAACAATAGGTTCATCAAAAATTGGTGATGGGCTAAGAATGGTAACAACTAGACACTTCTTAGTTTGGTTATTCATGTAAACCAAAGGAGGAGCTCCTAAAATGGTAATGACTAGATGCTTCTTAGTTTGGCTACTTGTGAAAACCAAAGGAGGAGGTCCTAAAATGGTAAAGATTGGATGCTTCTTAGTTTGGTTGCTTGTGCAAACCAAATAAGGAGGTCCTAAAATGGTGATCTTGGTACATTGTGGAGTTTAATTACTTACACAAGCTAAAACATCTAAGTCGTCTTGATAAACCCAATCATTTTGATCATGAGTTGGATCATAAGTTAGATCTTGACTCTGTTCCCATGACTGATTTTTGTGAGGTGGATAGAAATTTATCTCATAATCATATTGTCAGCATAGGAGTCTTGACTAAATTGATATAAGTCATTTTGTGTGGTCATTCTATCATAATTTGGTTTATCTATGATTTCATTGTAAGTGTAGCTAGGCATATCTACATTTAATGAAGAAAGATTAAAAAACAAAATGACCTATAGTTCAACAAACCTTGAAAATGATCCAATGGATAAATGGTTCAATCTTGGTTCAACTTGGTCAAAGGGGTGGATTTGCATCTCAAAATTAGTTTGTGTTGAGGTTTGGCATAAAAAACCCTAACATCAAATGTCGAACATCAAAGGTTTTTTGAAGAAATGTTGCATTTTCCTAAACAAAGTCACAAAAAAATGATGAGGATAGGCACTCAAACAAACAAACAATCAATAGTGTTCAAAATTAGGTAATCATTTAACTGAAGCTATGCAACCTAAAAGAAAAATATCTATGTACCAACCCCATAAATTAAGGCCTAAATAGAAATCAATCAATGTTTGGATCCAAACTTGATAAGGTTAATTAAATATGCAATGTTGAAGACTAGGATTAGACCAAACAAGATAGACAGGATCAGAAAACATGATGTCACAAGACAAAGGTGTAAATGGTATACAAAAAATGGTTTGAAACAAATGGTTTTGATAGAACGGTAAAAAATTCTTGAAATAAATTGAGCGACCTAACAGTGTACGCATACTCAAATAATGTGGTCAATGGTTATGTTTTAAAAATTCAAAGGCAAAAAAAATTTAACATGATTTGGGCAACATAATGCTACACTTGTTAACTTAAATACATTATTTTGATGTGGTTTATGAAAAAATAAACAAGTTTTAGCCTCAAAGCATACCAATAAAATAATGACCAAAATGTACTAATTATAATTACCCAGATCCTAACAAGGGTATGGCATGATGGGGTTAACTAAACTAGTAAGGTTTTGATCATTCTAGGGGAATAAATTGCACAATGAATTTCATGTCAAATAATGCAAACTAAAAACATATATTTTGGGTTTGTATCACTTGGCTTGTTATAAAAAGGTCTAGTTCTTTTTGCAACCACTACATCTTATTGTTATCTCAGTGTAGTGTGATGTCCAAAGTGCCACTATGTCTTGTGTACAACTCCAAAGGAGTCAAATGAAGTTAATGTTAGGAGGTGAAACCTCAGGTTAAATCTTCCCTAAAGAACTCATGGGAGGTAATGACATCCCCCTTGCAAGCCAAGTTTACATGAAAATAAAGAAAGCATGAAATAGAAACACTTTACGGTCATTTTCAAGGTCACCCAAAATTTAACAATTTTTTTGAGAGTGTTTTAGATGACGTTCTTTCTAAGCCTTTGACTAGGCTATTTGCAATAGGAATGGTGATTTTGATTCTAAGGGTTCCCTATATGGGACAAATGGAAGAGCATACACATAACATTCCACTTTTTTCCAAACAAAACCTAAGTAAACAACTATTACAAGCAAGAATTGACAAGTGTGTTCAATTTTAAACCCAAATGAAATGTTTGGTGGTGTTCATTTGACCCCTTGGTCTTAGTTGGAAACTTTGAAAACATTCACCAAAACATCTAAGTTTTTTGTTAAACACCCAAAATAAAGTTCCTAATTCATTTTTAAGCATGCAAGAGGTGATTTAAACATTGTTTTTATCAAAGCAAAAGTTTGTTCCTACAGCAAAAATGTCAACATGTCTTTTATCTTTGAATCTCTTTTTAGTTTGAAACAACAAACTTTGAAGAAGTAGGTATCAGGTCCATGTTTTTGGAGAAAACATAGTTACCCACATCAATTATTACCAGCGATGTCAGTTTGGCCAACCAAGATATAATCAATGTTAGTTCCACTTACCAACATTGATTAAGTTAGGTAACTCATGTCAGTATTTCTATCAACATCGGTTACTATGTAAAAACCATGGTAACCAAAAATGGAAAAATAAATTTATAAAATCAAATTTTCAAAGTTTTAAAGGCTCAAATAAATATTTTAGAGTTACAAAAGGATCTCCTTCATGTGTAGGCTACATCTAATCTCACTGAGCGTTCCAAAATGTAGAGAGGATTACAAATAAAGTTAGTCAGGTATTAGTCCATAAAAAATGAAACATGCATAAAGAACTAACTAACCAAGCCTATCTATTCATATGGGAATTATAAAGGATAACAAGAAATAAATGAAAGAAAGCAACACCATATTACCTTCCCAAATGGATTCACCATACCCATGTGGCTCAAAACATGTTCTCCCTTGATCAAGCATCCTTGTCTTTGTCAAAAATCATGGTAACCTCCTCCAATGCCTCAACAACACACCATAAAACCTAGGCTCTTGATTGTAAATCATTAAACTAGCCTATCAATGAATATTTGTGGAAACAATTTAGGGTTATAACTTTGCAATATTCAATCTTTGAAGATATTTAAGAACAATAACCTTGCACCAAAATAGCTTATAAATGATGTTCATGGCCTCTTGATTTGTAGAATTTTGAGATTGGTCAGGATCAACCATGACCATCCATCTCAAGATTGAGATGTGTGGCCATGGATAATCCTAATATTTGGAATTAAATCCATAACTATCTTCATCATGACCTTAGAAGAATGAGAATTGAAGAGGCATGGGAGGCATTAACTAGGCATGGGTGACCCATAATCCTGATATTTTATGCACTTATGGCTTGATGGATGCCACCCCATAGATGATGTCACTAGGTGATGCAAATAATAAGAATCAATTTGAAAAATAAATATTCAACAAATCTCATGGAAAATACACTGAATCTCTTATTTTTGGATTAATTAACCTTAAACAAGGTAAATAAACATTTGTGCAATTATTTGAAAATTGGTCCTCAATTAATCAAAATGGTCAAAAAGTCATATTACTAGGTCATAATTTGACTGGAGAGGAATTAAAAGGTGATGTTAGACGTGTTAGAGCTATATTCCCATTTAAGATGTTGACAATACCAAATAATAAAGGTACATGACATGTACCAATGAATTATAAGAAAAAGAGTGATCCAAAGCACTAAATGGTGAAATGGTAATTTTGACTTGAATTGATCTGATCAAAGTTAACTAGTCCATAAAATGCATTGCCCTATTTAGGTATACTTTGACCTAAACCATCACTTGTAAGTGACAAGTTCAAACCATTTAGGGTTTTTTTTATGGATTTTGACCTTAAATGTGCATTTGAGTGTAATTCGAGTAAGATTATCAATTTCAACACAAATAATGTTAAAAGTTGGATGTCTACAATCAGTTTATTTGATTTCATGAGGGCTTTATTACCTATGAAGGCATCTAAAAAGAAGACCATCAAAGCCTATATTGTAAATAATTACTGATAGTATGGCATAACAAGAATTACTTTGTATAAATGATTTTATACCATTTCTAGATAGGTCATAAGGGATGATGGCTAAGGTAAGACTATCAAAAAGATTCTTATACCAAATATCTGATTGGGTTTCCTCTAAATTGTAGATGGAAGGGAGTTCCTCTTTGGTGAAAGACGGCTAGTTAAGTCTATGAATGGTGATAAATATTTTATATTTATAAGGTTCAAATGGGATTTGAGGAGTAAGAGAATCCATGGTTTTGGTGAACTTATTTATTGAACGTGAGGTGGCTTGGAGTAGGTAGTGATCAAAAGATGTTAATATTATATCTACTAGTTGGTATTTTTATAGAACATAATTTTTAAATTGGTAGGAACCATTTATTTGGTTGACCACAAGTTGGGAGTCACTAAAAATGTTGATCAATTTCACTCCCAAAGATAAAGTCATTTGGAGACCTAAAAGTAGGTCCTCATACTCAGCCATTTTATTGGTACAATCAAATTCAAGATTAAAGGACAAAGGAAAAGGATCACCTTAAAGGGGGATAGGGATTATTCTATCACCCCCACCATGTTGAAATTTTGATCCATCAAAGAACATGGTCATTTTATAAGTAATATCTACTTGAAAGAAATTTGTGATGGACTAATTATGAAACTCAAGATTAGAAGAATGGTTGTTGATTAAAGGGGTTTCAACCAATTAATCAATAATGATTCTCCATTTGAATGATTTTTTTGGAAGGAAATCAAGATCTAACTTAGCTAAAATCATGATCCATCTATCCATACACTAATTTTTATATGGCTCATAATGCATATACTTGAAGGGGTCGATGTTTGTGATAATGAAGGTTTTGTGGTTGAGGAAGTAGTGATGAAGTTTGGAATCCATAAAGACCAAGGCAAGGAATAATTTATTAGTATGGTATAGCAACTCTCCTACTCTACATTTTTGTGACTTATATAGTATAGCACTTATTCCTTATGTTGATCATCATAATATGTCGGCATGGTTCTAAGGAATGGTCTATGGTCGATATGAGAGGTAGAAGGGTTGGTCCTATTTTAGAGGGACAAAAATAGGTGGGGAAATAATTTATCCTTTGAGTAATTCAAATAAATTTTGATAGTTTTCATTCCACTTAAAGGATATTTCCTTCTTAAAGAGGTGATGAGATAGTTGACATCTATCAGATAAGTGAGAGATGAAATGATGAAAGGACTGAAGCTTCCCTTGCACACTTTGAAGTTTCATAAATTTAGTTAGAGGAGACATATATAGGATTTATTTGACTTTAGTGGGATCAAATTATATTCTATGAAGGTAAATGATAAAGCTAAGGAGTTTACCTGACAAGACCCCAAAGATGCATTTCTTTAGATTGAGGCAGATATGGAATTGGATAAGGTTGTTGAAGATGACTTTAAGGATTTCCAAATTTTCTTTGTGTCATTTGGACTTACCAAGGAAGTATTCTACGTAGTCTTCCATAGTTTTTGTATAAGGTCATGAAATATGTAGGTCAGAACACACTGATAGGTCACACTAGTATTCTTTAAACCAAAATGCATGACCCTAAAACAAAAGGTTCCCCATGAGGTGATGAAGGTGGTTTTGTGTTGATATTCCAATGTAATTAATATTTGGTTATATCTTGAGAATCCATTCATAATATATATCATTTCATGGCCAATAATTATATCAACAAGCTGGTCAATTCTTGTCAAAGGAAAGTCATATTTTAGACAACCAAGGTTAAGGTCACAAAAATCCATAGAAATACAAAGTCCCCCTATTGCTTTAGTGATAATAATAACATTAGAGACCCATTATGGATAGTCAAAGGGTTTTATGAAGTGGATGGATTATAGATTCTAAAGCTCCTCTTTAACAAGAAGGGTAATGCGAGTGTTTATCCTTCAAAGCTTTTACCTGACATGTTTGGCATTGAGGTTGGTGATGATGTTGTGGATGACTATGGAAGGGTTGATTCTAGTCATATAACTATAATACTAGGAAAATTTTATGTTATGGTCACATAGAAAATAAGATAATACTGATGCTTTGAGAAATCTAAAGATTGACCCATTTTGATAAGTGGGGGTTATCCTAAGTGTGCATGTTGATATCAATGGTAGCTTCATTTAACATGGTTTATTTATTGAGAGGAATGGATTTGTGAAGGTAGGAATATTAAAAACCAATATAGGTGAGAATGGAATCAAATCCTAACATTAAATAGTATTAATGGTAGGAGAATTATCTTTAACCATCTCAATATGAGTCAGAGGAATGGTTCTAGTTTCCTCATGAGTTTGATAGGTCATTTTAAACTAATCATATTGATAAAAAAAAATAGGAGGGATAGAATTGAGATCATTAGATTTTGAATAACAAAGGGTTAATGAGGATAGGGTTTCTTCCTCGATGGTTGTGATGAAAGGTGGGATGGTTGGTTCTTTTGGTTAGATAAATCCAAGACCATGTCATTCACAAGGAATTTAAGTTACATGAGAGAAGATATTGTGGTCCATGTTCATAATGGCCTAAAATATATCCTTTCCAAGAATAATGATGAAGTTATGTTTGGGTAAACTCTAGTTGATAAGATCTTGATATTCAATATATGCAAAAATACCCTTAAGGTAGGGAAACACCATATAATACTCGTTTAGGAAGGAATAACTCCACAATGTCTCTTCGAGGGGACAACCTCCAATATCCTCTTACAATCGAAGACTCAATGCTTACTTGATATATTTACCATGATAATCATCTCCTATATATATACATCTATCTAACCCATGGATGGATAACCTCCTAATCCCAATGTAGGCCGACCATTACCCAATGTACTACTTCCACAAGTTACTCTATTATCCTAATATATTATACCCATATAACTAACTAAGGGGATGTGTGCCACATGTCAGCATCTCCTTTAACCCATATACATCAATATATCATATCCCTAGGTACATAACATTACTTCCCTCCTTGACATGTTTTGCCCTTGAAACATGGGAAGAAACCAAATAATGAGTGTGCTTCAAATCATTGCACACTTGTCTTTGATCTCAATCATCTAACCATCCATATGTGATCTTGGTAGGTGATATCTCTCCAAGCTTGTGTCTAAAATCTATTGTGCTTCTATGATTTTTTTCATGATCATAATTATATTTCTTTAGTGACCGAGCATAATTATTCCTCTTTTTATTCCATGTACCATATGTTGCTGCACTTCTCTGATTCTAACCATGACCATAGTAGGTATTCTTCCATGCATAGTCATAATGATTTCCCCATTCATTCCATGTGCCATAGTATTTTTTCTTTGGATTCCATGCATATCCATAATGATTGTAAATTTTATTTCATGTATAGACAGAATGATTATTATTATGTCACTTCCTCACCTGATTTCATGATTGTTTCCTCTCATGATGATGTGGGTGTCTATATACCTCAACCTTTTCCAATACTTTGACCTTATCCACCTTTGCTTGTAACTCTTCCACATTTTCCTTTTTTATCTCTGGATTAGATGAAGTATTCATTTGTAGTGTTATTTATCTGTATCATCTAAATCTTTATCATGATCATCATCACCTATTTTAATCTCATCCTCATGATCTACCTGGATTGTTATTGGTGCCTTTTTCTTTATGATATCTTGTAAAGTGATCTTATTTTTATTATAACAAAACTTCATGAACTTTTTCTGAATATTAATATTCATTGTTCCCAAAGTCTCTAACCATGGATATCTAAGAACTATATCCACATCATCCATATCCAAAGCATAAAAATCTAAACTCAAAACATATTTTTCCATAATGAGCTTTAGATCTTCAAACATTGAAATATTATTACCATCTACTTGAACCTCTTTTATATTCTTTGCTTGAACATGTAGATGTTTGGACACATTCATGTTGATGTAGTTATACTTACTGGTAGGGTTTCTGGACATAATAACCCTTTTATTTTGAATGCATCTATGAAATTGAAAAATTGACTCAGATTTCTTTAGAGCCAAATAATTTGAACCTTTATCATCCAATTCTTCTTCTTCTTCTCCTTCTTCTTCTTCTTTTTCTTCATCTGCTTCTTCTATTGCTTCTTCTACTTCTTCTTCTTGTTCTTCTACTGATCCTTCTATTTCTTCTTCTTTTTATGCTTCTTCTATTATTTATTCTTTTTATACTTCTTGATTTATATCCCAATGATCTAAAAAGATCTGTTCTATTTCTTTCCATGAAGAAAACCTTTCTGTACAGCTCAATTGATCAAACCATTATAGTGCAAGCCCAAACAAAAAAGGAAGTAATAATCTTTGCCCAGAAGTTTTTGTAAAATGATTATCCAAAAGGAGCCACCATTCTCTAGACTCAATATCATCTTCCCCAAAAAATGTTTTCAACTCCATGATCCACAAAAAAAATAAGGTTCATGAAACCCTAAAATATCAAAACTGATCCATAAAATCACAACAAATCACTTAAAACAACTCAAATAATTCTAAAATTTTGACTGTGCTTCTCATATGTTTTCTTACATCTTTAGTAAAAATTTAGAATAAAAATTCCTTATATTTTGGAAGATATAGCGAAATTATTATAAACTCTAAAATAGAAATAACTCCCTCAAAATGAATCAAAAAATCTCTATTTTTTATTGTGACTTATATGGAATATTATCCATATCCAGTAAAAAATTTGTGGAAAAATTTGCAACCAATCAAAAGTTATTGATGATTTAAAAAAAACTAGGATTTCTCTCCACAAATTACCCAAATTGAAGCTCTGATACCACTTGATAAAATCTTGATATTCAATATATGCAAAAATACCCTTAAGGTAGGGAAACACTATATAATACTCCTTTAGGAAGGAATAACTCCATAATTTCTCTTCGAGGGGACAACCTCCAATATCCTCTTATAATAGAAGACTCAATGCTTACTTGATATATTTATCATGATAATCATCTCCTATATATATACATCTATCTAACCCATGGATGGATAACCTCCTAATCCCAATGTACTACTTCCACAAGTTACATTATTATCCTAATATATTGTACCTATATAACTAACTAAGGGGATGTGTGCCGCATGTCAGCATCTCCATCAACCCATATACATCAATATATCATATCCCTAGGTACATAGCACTAGTTTATCCAAGAAAGAAAAGTTAGAAGTGAACGGTTTGATAAAATATGAGGCATTATAAGCTAAAGGTGGTTGATTGAGTCTCCCATAGATAATGTTGGTTGGGCAGTTAGGAGGACCAAAAGGGATGATATTTACAATGTTAGAATCATATCTAGGATGTTGATCAATATTTTTATACTATTTAGGAGTAAGAAGGGTATCCAAAGTTAATAGGTGATATTCTCTAAGTGAAAGATGTTAGAATGTGGATTTCAAGGGTTCTTTCATAGGGATTTATGAAAAAGGTATGGTTGATCTTGTAGAAGCTTTATTCATAGAAGATGAAGGGGATGCATCCTTTAATCGAATGAGAACATCATTAGGGTATTAATTCATATTGTATGACTTAAATGGGCTAGGGTCAGCTATAATGACATGAAATTGACCCTTATGTTCAAATTTAAGGCACCTATGCAAAGTTGATGGTACACAACTCATGGTTTAGATCAAAGGGCATCCAAGCAATACATTGTATTAAAAATCCCATTATAAAATGTAGAATAGTTTAGGGAGTGTTTTAGGCCTAAACATATATGAAATATAACCATACCCAAGGTAGTTTCTATTATGTCATCAAAAGGTCAGAGTATGACAGTGGTTTCATACATGATGTTCTCATGAATCTTAAGTTGATTGTAGGCATGGGAATATATGATATTAATGATAGGTCACCCATAAATTCTAAAAAGTTTTTATCTAGGTTTGATTGATGTGGGTAGTGATAAAGAGGGGAGGATCTAGATCATTTGGATGGATAGGAGAAATCTTAGAATCTTAGAATGTTATAAGGGCTGATACCTAGATGGATCCAATAAGGGCTACTAGAGATGAAGGATATTTAGGTTAAACCTCAATCAATTTAAAAGAATCTATAATAGCTTTATGGTATTGGGGGAGGTTCTCATCAACTCATAAAAGGTCATCTTTAGTGAGGTTTGGTGAAGTTGTTTAAGAACTAACCTATGTATTAGTCCAAATGGGTTGGATTAGGGTGTACTCAAGATAAAAATCTTTGGATTTAGATAAGTTAATTGGGGTGCTTCCATAGAAGAAGGGTATGTCCAAGGGATGGATACTTTGTCTTTACCTTTATCCTGTTGTCTTTTTGGTCAAGTGACCACATGAATGGTGTTGATTTAGAATGTATGTGGGTTTGTAGGTTTCTTCAATTCCTCTATAATCTTAGATGAGATGTTGGAGATAGGTTTACATGGGGTGGTAATTCTAGGGTTTTGGCTTGGAGGTGGGATAAGAGGAATTTCATTTGTCAATTTTTTTTTATGTCACATAGTTTTTGTATTATGTCTTGAAGAGATTTATAGTTCATTATGTCATGTCTAAGTGTCCTATGGTATGCACATATTAAGTTATCATTGAACCTAGATGGTTTTGGGATAAGAGAGTTAAATGGTTTGATGGGAGGTAAGGTTATGCATGAATTTTATAGAAACCTTTGTAATATGGTAGAATAGGATTATAGTAATGGTGGTAAGGTGATGAAAGTCTTGGTTTTGATTTTTGGGGTTGGTACCTTTTTAGGGGTAGTCTTAATGAGTGGAGTTTTGGTTTATGCAATGATTTTGGAAGATGGTTTTGAGGTTGAGGGTTTGGTATGCATAGGTGGAGGTGTGGCTAGTAGAGTAGGTTAAACTTATGGTTTTATTTGGAATGCTTTTATTTTTTAACAAGGTGGAAGGGTGAGGACCTAAAATAGATAAGGGGTGTGGCCCTAGGATGGAGGGTAAAGTTGAAATGGGAGGTGAAATTGTTTTAGGTTTATAAATCCTAGTGGTTACATATTTATTACTAGTTTAGTTTGTGTATTTTTCGGTGGGGTAAACTCTAATTTAAGGGAGGATTGGTGATATTTTGAGTTGAAAGGACACCTAGGTTATTGATTAGTTTTAATGGGTTAATGGAGATTATTTTGTTTGTTTTTTAAGGATTAAGGTTGGTTGGTTTGTTTAAAGTTTGAGATGTGGATGTTTTTGTTGGTTTGGTTAAGGTAGTGGTAGTTACATTTGTGGAGGTTGAAGGTTGGGTGGATAATGATTTAGTTGGTGAATCCCCCTTGATAGGGTATGGAAGCCCAAGATGATGCCAAAATGTAGCCCAGTCAAGGTTTGGTTGTGATAAAAATTCTAAATTTTGTACCAACCATGAAAATGGTTTATACGTAGGCTTGACTTCCTTAGTGGTAGTTTCCAAGGAAAGACCAAGTGGTTATGGAAGTGTGATGGTTAGGTTTTCCTTTTATTTTATCAAGGGTTATATGGAAATGGTGTGTGATTCCACTATGGAAGGAGTAGGTGAGATGATCTTCCTAATTTATGCTTTCGAAAGGAAGGATAAATAGTTCTAATATGGAAAAAAATGTCATAAGAGGATGGTTTATTCATTTATTATTCTTTTTTAAGGAAATATGGGTGATTCCACAATAGAATTAAGTGGAGAAAGAGTGGTGGTTTCTTCCTTTGTTATGCTTTCTAAAGTAATAATTGGCAATTCCACTACGGAAGTAAGTGTAGCAAGAATGGTTGTTTGGGTCATGGGTTCATCGATTATAAGTTCATTAAGAACAACATTTATAGTATGAAACTCATGTTTGTGGGATGTTTCCACATTTATATGCTCATTATTTATGGGAGGTAGGTAGTTTTGGAATGGTTTATGGAATATGTCAAGCACTTTATTGTGAAGTGCATTTGGGTTATCCATTACAAGCTCACCCTTATCAATCAAGTCTTGGATTATGTTTTTAAATGTTTTGCATCTATAAACATTATGCCCAATGATGTGGTGGTAGTTTCATATCTCATTCTCATTATACCAACTTTGTATAAGATGAGATGAATCAAATTATTTAAGAGGTTTGATTAGAGGAATTTAGATTATGTATGTTGTAGACACCTAATACTAGCCAACACTAGCCTTTGGACAGACTTCAAATTGATTCTTACTAACCATTGAAAATTAATCTTAGAAATCATTAAATGTCCTAAATTTACTTGTGAATCAGTCATCAAAGCTCAAAATATCATTGAGACATACCTATTTGGGGTATCCTACTATCAGAAACAATAACCTCTCATAGATTCATACCTAATCATAATGCGGCATCACAACATGTAATTTTGCCTATAGACCTATTAAGTGGGCCAAGTGCACACATCAAATCAAATATTGAAAGAGATAAATAGGTAATCAGAATTAATTGACAAGATAAACAAAATTAAAAGCATAGTTGAATTATCCATGTGTAGTTAATGAGTTACTAAAAAAGGAAATTCAAAAATATGAAATATCCTAACTTTTCATGATTACCTTTTGTGAGTTGTCAAACCTTTGAAAATATCTAAACATATCTCACCCATGCCTATTCATTGGAAATAATTATTTTTTGACACCTTTAAAATATACTAAAGTAAATTGACTCACTTAGGTTAGGTTTGAACCCATTCTATGTTTAAACTACACTTTAACTCACCTTGAGTTGGGGTTAGTTCCTAAGCCTATAAATACAAGTTTTTGCCTATTGAAAAGAGATTTTGGTAATTATAGAGTTTTAATGTAGGTTTTGTATTAATATTCATAGAAATAGTGTTATAATGACAAAATATTGAGACAAGACCCATCAAGCCACAATCATAAGCCACATCAATCAAGCCACAATGGTAACAAGGAGAGAAGGATAAAAGAATACTCCATTGTTAAGGAATCTTTGAGCACAAACTGAGCAAGCCACATAATGAATCATTTGGAGCATTAAAGAAAGGTAAGAGATTGTTTTTATTTTATATTTTATTTGTTTTTATAATGGGTTTTGTTCATTAATCTCCCCCTATGATCTAAGAAAGTAAGTGTTAACATGTTAGTATGTTTTTATCCAATTTTTTTTATTTATTCTAACACTTGATCTAACCTCCCTTATCAGATTCCTTGATCACAAATGACACACCTATGGGACATGCACCCAAAAACATTGCACTTAAAGCCTCTTATAACACTCCCATGATGATTTTCATGTCAAAATTTGATCTTTCTGACTAAAGTAGGTGAAAATTTCAAGCTAAGGGACATTTTTTTGGAAGTTGTGAGGTTGCCCTATGTAATTATGATTTCGCTCTTAGGAATAAAATATCACAACTCACAAAAGTGTCATTTTTCTTCTATTTTTGTAGTTTTTCACCTAAATGTTAATGTTATGCTAACTATTTTTTCACTACAGAGAGATATTTGAGATATTGCAATATTACAACTCTAAAAGTTAAGATATCATAATACTGTGATTTTGAGAATCATGATATCACAAAACTATGATTTCATGAACCAGAATATCACATAACCATTATAAATTTTGCGTCTTAGCTGCTAGTACTCAATACAGAGATTTTTGGTTAGGTTAAAATATCACAACTTTAAAAACCATGATATTACCTTGTGAGTTGTTATTTTTCACTATGAGTTGCATTTTTATAATGTGTATACCTGAGACTAATAGGCCATCTTTTAGAGCTTTGTTTGGGGTCATCCAAAATCTATTTTTTATTATTTTTTAAAAACCACATGTTTCATCCTAAATTTTTAGAATATACTATTATTTTACCTTAAATTTTAATAAATATTTCACAAATCTCAAATACCCTCTAACATTTTCAGGTCACATGTGGAAAAGTGCCAATTTTGAACATGTTTAATTCTTGAACACTTCATTTTGGTGCCTAAAAGGAATGGTTAAGTCCTGAACATTTAGTTTTACTGCTTAAAAAGGAACCTAGGTGTTTATGTTAATTTTTTTGTGAATGTTTTTCAAATGTGAAATTAAGCCAAGGGCCCAAATTTCATTCATATTTCAGTTTGGTGCAATAAAATGAATTATCACATTAGTTAGATAACTCATAAGAGTTTTTTATTTTATTTTTGTTTGGTTGCAACTTGTTTATTTTTTGTCCAAAATGAAATTTTCATGTATGCTCTCCCCCCATCCCTTATAGTGAACTTGGGTGACCAAAAGCATTTTTTTTGCAGTTTGTGCCTAGTCCAAGGCATGGAAAGAATGTTTGATAGGATCTCCATATAAATCATATGGTTTGGGTGATCTTAAAAAAAACCTCTAAAGTCTTTTAACTTAGTTTTATATTTTATACAATTTGTCTTGTGAATGGGAATTCATAGCTTATTCATGAGTTCTTTATGGAAGCTTTGACTCAGGGTCTCATCTCTCATCTTTATTTCAACCACACTCCATGGTGGGGTATAAAAATTAAGATATGCATACTATGATATCCAAGGGGTTTAGTGGATAACATCTCCTTTCATAAAAAAAACCTAAGTTAGGGCTAGTTGACTAGGGGATTCCACTAAGTAGTTCACAAATGGAATCACTATGCAAAGGAATAACCCCTTACATAGTAAGTCATGTGGTATGAAGTCAATTGATGTGACACATATCTAGTGTTAACCACACTTGGGACCATATATATGGTCAAAATTTTAAGTTTTAGAATAACCCCACTTACCATGGATATATTATTGATGCATGGTGAGTATCCCTAAGGTCCATGTCACCATATAATCTTTTTGGAGAAGGGGGTGTAAAAACCCTACTACTTCATGCACTTTTATTTTTGGATTAACACTTAAAATCCTCCAAAGAGAAATTATATAGACTAATTTCAATAATATAATACAACCTTGTCAATTATAGGATCTAGGACATTATACATAGCTATATTTTTTTCATTTATTCCTTTATTGCTTTGTCTTTGAGTCTAAAACATTGTTTTTTTTGTGCCACATAAAAAATGAGTTTTATGTCCACACCACTCCATTGTTTGAGGATGAATTATGCCATTAATTTAACACCTTATTATTACCTTAATCTTTTATCAAAAAAATTGTGTGTGTCACTTGATTGAAATGAGAAATTTTACATTGCCCAAATTATTTCAAGTTTGGCCTTAGAGTCTTTGAACCAACCATTATTTAAATATCTAGAGAGAAATAAAATTTATATGCTACTAAAATAATTTCATATACTCATCTTGTATTGTGTCCAAGTTTTCAATCTTTTTAACTAATCCACATACACCTTTTTGGGGTCTTTATTTAGTTCCATTATGTTGTTCACCTGTGTCTAGCTTGTTTGGTCAAAAAACCTAGTTTTCTTAAGTTGAGTTTTTAATTAACCTTGACATGTTTTAATCCAAAAATTTATTGATTTATGTTTATGAATTATATAAATGAGACTTAGACACTTATATTTCTCGTTTGGGTTGTATAACTTAGGTTAACTCTTTACCCAAACTCAAAAAGTATATATTTGTGCCTTTACTTGGGAGAAAATAGTCTATCTTTGAGAGATTTTTGTTTCATTCCTTATACCAATTGACAAAGTTCATGTCTAAAATTGAATTCATATTTTATGCCAAAGTATTTCAAATTTGTTAGATTATATCATACCCTTGCTTTTAAATCTATATTTTGTGCTTGTTTTGCCAAAATTCCTAGCACATGCCTTTGTTTGAGCCTAGATTTTGATGTTTCATTTAGACAAAAGACTTAGCAATCTTTATTTTTCCTATAGTAGACTTGTTTAGAACACTTTGAACCTAGAGTTTGGTTTTTTTTTATTTCATCCACTTGTATTTTTTATGTGATACAACTAACATTAGACATTTGACATTATACTATTTTATACCAAGTCTTAGCATAGACCTCTTTTGGAGATATAGCTACATCCTTTGACCAAGTTAGATCAAGTTTAAATTTTTTGTCTTTTTAGACATTGTTTTGCATAATTTTAATAACTCTAACACTTTTGTCTCAAAACATTCATTATTGATTCAAACATGTCTCACTATACACATAATGGTGTCATGTACAATCTAGGGTATAGTAATGTGGTCACACAAGAAGACTTTGTTCAAGACCCCTATGGAGATGATTTTATTTTTGAGATGGATCCTTATCCACCTTAAAACACTCAATTGGGGGAAAAAATCCAAGATACTTTGAACCATTAATTGGTCAACACATCTCCATAATTAGAGCAGGACCAAGAGAAAATGACACAATACCTAACTAGCATACCTTCAGTTGTAGAATAATTCCCATAGAAACTATACTACAATATAATTCCATTAATGTATGACCATTGTTTGTTTGATCATCACTTGATTACAAGTAATGATAGAGTCTTAATTAGATCCATAGAAGTAGGGGCTAATTTTCTAGCATACTTTCCCCATGAAAATTTTCCATGTTTAGTAAGAGTGCCTTACAACATGCTTTATCCTCAAAACATTAAACATGCCTCTTTTAGAAATCCTCAAGCTATAGTTTTTATGCCATATCAAGACACTCATATGATTTTGATAAGAAAATACCTCATGGAGGACCACTTCATATAGATGCAGATAGCATACTAAACCTATCTAATCTTAGTGTGTAATTTCAACAACATGACCATGTCAAATTCTCCTCTTATTGAGTTATCTCCTTCAATAGGAGTCTTAATTGAGTTGATAGGACAAGAAAAATAGGGTATAAACCCTTTCACACAAAGTGATTTAGTTGGAAACATGTTCAATACCATCACCATCAAAGAAGTATCTTTTGATGCTATGTAGAATAGTGATCCAAACATAGTGGACAATACACAAGTAACGTCCACTCCAGACCAAAGCACTATAAATGAAAAAATAACTAGTCCATAACAAAATGTGCCTTTAGTTAACACCATGAGTAATTAAAAAATTTAGGGGGGGTAAATTCTACTTCCCAACCACAAACAACTACCTCTAATCCTCAACTAGTTACTTCTTCAAGCACCCAACCTCAAGGATTAAATAGTCAAGCAATAACCAGTGTCATATGTCAACAAAATGTGATTAATGTTACTCCACCAAAATAGGTGATGACTAACATTACATAATAACATGCACCATTTAACTTACCCACACAACAAAGGAAAAAAATTTCTACCTCAACAGGTGGAAACCAATGTTCCACTTTTCTAGGTAGTGGCAAACACACATCTTCAATCACAGATCAACATACCATTATAATCATAAATGATGTCTAATCAACAATGTACAAGTACTAGTCATTGATAAATGTCAAACCTTCAACATGTGTCTACTTCCTAGTAAGGGTTCATACAACTAAGAGGTACCAATGTTTCACAAGTACTAATTAGGCAACAATTGCCTTTTATTCCTAATGTTGTACAAACTCAATGATAGGGTCTTGGTTCCTAAGTTCCCCTTAATTAACAAGGTATGAATATTAAAGAAAAAGTCCTTAATCAACCTAAATAGGCATAGTATTTTACTCCCAGCCATATCCTTCCATCCTAACCATAATTTCCCCAAAACTAGAATTACATAAATAATCCTAACCAAAATATTGCACCATAATACATGCAATTCCAACAATCATACCCTAATCCACATGTGCATATTCCTAATTAATTCCTAAATCAAACCAACATTCCATAGTAAATAATTCCTCCACTATACCCTTGTCAAATTAATCCACTTTTGATCACTAAGCCTCCAACTTACACCAATATTCCCTCTAGTTTCCTAGCCCAATAACTGCAACAAATGAAATATGCAATTATCACCATATAAGCTAGGAAGAAAATAAATAATTTTAAGTTAGACAACATTTATTCCTACCCTTTCAACATGTATTATTTTAAAATACCATTTCCTCTAGGGTATGAACCACTAAAATTAGACAAATACAATGGGAAAGGATATCCCAAGGCCTATTTAATAGAATTCTTTGTTGCTTTCCAACTATTGGCCTCCAATGACATATACCTCTTACTATTGTTTCTAAGGAGTCTAGTAGGATAAGCATTGGAATGGTTTTTGAAATTACCTAAAAATTTAGTTTCTAACTTTGATGATCTTTTAAACAAGTTTATGCATCAATTCTCCTACAATCTCAAACATGAGATTGCATTGGTAGATTTAATGCAAGCCAAATAGAAGGTTGATGAAAGTTTTTTAAGTTATCTGTAATGATGGATAGCCCTTACTAGCTAATTCACCCACAGTCTACTAGACAAGCAACTAGCCACTATGTTTACCAAGAATTCACATGGTGAGATATCTTACCATTTATATCTATAGTGTGCACACAGTTTCAAGGAAATCATTGAAAAATGTTTGTTAATTTGAATATCCCTTATTAACAAAGGGATTATTAAACTTACCTCATAAAATTAGATCCAAAACCAAAACTAAAATAATGGCCAAAACTATAACCAAGTCTAAGTGTAAGCATCACAAACATCCCAAGCTAATAATTATGATAAACCTAAGTAGTTCAATCATAATAATAATGTTATGGGGAATGGAGTAAATGAGTCATGACACATCTGAATAGTGCAAACATCATCTACTTAGCCTACATCACATATGCAAATTACTCATAACCAACAAACTCTTCAATAAATATAGGAAGCATAGTAACCTAAACTAGTGAAATAAACACAACAAACTATGCCTTTGCAAAACCTTCCTCTAAGGAGAAATATGCTTTCTCATCACATATTTAGTGACCTTGGAGAACCCATTAAATCTATGTTTCACAATCTCACTGCCACTAATCTGAGTAACTAACCTATTTTGAATAATTATCCTAAGGGCATTGACTATCCAAAATAGTAAAGGAAAAATGAATTCTATGAGTATCATCAAGTTAATGGCCATAATTTATGCTATTGAGTGAAAATTAAAATTTGATTTAGAATATGTTGTAAAATGAATAGATAACATTAGATTTTCGAGCTTCCACATCTAATCAAAACCTTTGTATTTATCATAACCCTTTTCCTGAACATAACAACCATTAATAATATCAATAACATCCAACACAATATGAACAACAATATCAAAATCTAAGACATAACCATCAAAACCAATAGTAAACCCAATAACATTAGCCAAAAGGATGGAACAAAGGCCAGAACAATTCCAACAATCAATAGACATATCACATAATTTCACATAAATAAAAAAAATTTATAGGACATATTGTGGGAGGTTGCATTTCCACCATCTCCATTAATTTGAGATCAAATACCAATCAAACAAGACCATTGCTAATCAATTTCAACTAACCAACCCATATTGATGATCCTTATTTAACCTGGGACTGCATAAAACTATACCAAAAATAGGGATTACTAATTTTAGACCTCATATAAATAAATCAACATTGGCCTATGACCACTCACAAGTGCTCCAAGAATCAAGACTTATCCTATTTGGTCCCCTACCACCATCATTTTCTAGCAATAATAGTCCTATGTCTAATCTCAATTTTGTAATCATAACTTAAAGGTCAAATATTACCATATCAAGCCCACAACCATCTACCACTTCACCTATCCAATAAGTTATTTGAGCTTAGAGAAAGCCATTTACCATTATTCAAGAAAAGACATTTGATATTGTGTAACAACTATAGAGAATTCCTTCATAAATCTCCATTTTAGATTTTTTGTGTATGTTTATAATCCATAAAAACATCTTGATAGAGTTCCTTGGTCAGTCCAAAGTCCTTAGTGACATATCTCCAAAAAAATTTCAAGATTTTGTTGGACATCTTACTCTAGGCCAATAATTAACCTTTGACCAAAGTGATATGTCATCCATTGGCCCACTACATAACAATCCATTATACATCTAAGTTCTCATAATGTAGTACAAAGTGAAATGTGTCCTCATAGACAATAGATCATGCCTAAATATAGTGTCTATAAATCTCATCAATGTCCTTGGGTATATTACAACTAATCTCCAACCATAAATGATCATGATTAAGGCCTATGATAATGAAGATTGAGAATCACAAGGTACCATTACCTTACTAGTTATCATTAAAACCTTGAATCAAAATACACTATTCCATTTTCTAGACCTAGATTTATCATATAATATGTTTTTGAGTAGACCTTGGATACATGAAATATGTTCAATCCCTTCAACATTACACCAGTGTATCAAGTTCTCCCATTTAGGGATAGAGGTTACTATTCACAATACAATGCAACCATACTAACATTGAAAGCATTTAGAAGTTGAGTACCAAAGCTATAACTACCATTTTGGCTTGAATAAAATTACCAAGAAGGATACAAGGAAATAAATACTTATTGATTCACTAGAGGCCAACTACATTGACTTGAACACCCTTGATTCACTTTCCCACATGTTGCTTCCTTAAATATCTAATGTCTATACTATCTCATCTAATGGCCCAGGAGAATATTTGACCCATGATATATTCCACATTTCCAAGCTTCCATAGAACCACAAGTCTTATATAAGACCTAAATCTAAACCACATTACATGGAATGGAAATGAAAGGGCAAAGGAAAACTGCATAGTCTAGTACCTATCATTTTCATACCAGCTACTGGCCAAGAATATGACTCTCTTATAGATGATGAATCTTGGTTATATAATGATAAATTGGTAGACTATTATATAGATCAAAATAATCCAATTTCAAAAAAAATCATATGTTGAGCATATTCATTGATTTTTGGTTGTCGTTAATGTTAAAAAGAGTTTATGGTACTGGTGCATTAATGACAAAGTGATAATATTGATAGCCTGGAGTGATATGGCACTTTTTTATGTCTATAAGGATAAATAAGAAGTTTTGAGGTATCTATATATGACTTGGTAAAGATTTTTTATGCCACTTGATCATTTGAAAATAGAAACATACATCTACTAGCTTAAAATAAGCAGGATCATCACTGTACATCATGTATATATGAATGTACCAACAAGTTTGTGTATTTAATTTAGGTAATCTAAAAGTAAACCAAAGTCAAAATATTTCATGGAGATTTTTTCCATAGTGCTAAGAAGGTAACCTAATAATTTGGACTCTTAAAGTGTTTTCTAGCTCAAGTTATAATCCTTCAAAATTACTCTTATAGACTGTGATGGGCCAGAGACCACCAAGTTTAACTATGTTTAATTCTAAGGTCATTAGTCAGTAGATCTAATAGTGAGTATTTATCATCTAGATCTTGATCCCGTGGTGTGCATGAAGTCAAATTGTCAAAGGTTCCTAAGATTAAATGTGATTGTGTCATATATATTAATGTCATTGAGTTGATAGAAGATCGATAGTTCATGGGTGCTCATATAGATATAGATTGATGGTGCAGGTTGATTCAAAGAGTCAAATGTGTTGAAGGAATGTATACCTACCTAGCATCATAATCATGGGAACTTTTATCTAAGATCAATTGTGAGTGGTGCAAGGTAAATTCCATGTTATTCCTAAAGATATTGATGGCGTGTATTTTATCTAAATGCTAGGAGAAATGAGATGTAGACAAAGTGATCAATTTTTAGTATCTAAATAATGACCATTGGAATTTAAATATTCAATTTAACGAGGGAAAACTAGTGTATAGTGTGTAAGCTATATCTTTTAATCCAAGATTAATTTCATGGTGGTGTCAAAATAAAACTTCTAGAGGACTTCAAGTCAAATCCAAAGAATATAGTTAGAAGGTATGAATGTTTTTATATTCAAATATATGGAGCATCAAAGTTGACTATTTGTTTATTCATGGTGCTACTATGTATATAATATTGATCAAGTAATTTGTGTTTTAGCAGAAGAGTGTTTTGGTAGGAGTAATCAGTTGAATATGTCTTAGAGGTCATATGGAGTGGACCCATGAGCTTAAAAGTGATCTTGTGTTATTGTTTTGCTTAATGAAGTCCTAAATGAGTGAATATGTCCCCATGAGACTTATAAGGGCTACTAAGACCCAATTAAAAGGTGTAGTTACTTAAGTATGATTTATCGATGCTATGGTTGACCTGTGATAATGTATTTGAGATATGTTTTAACATGTTATATGTCTTAAGGGTTAAGACAAGTCTTATAGTTGATCAAGAATTTGTTATTCATGAAGACTCTATAAATAGTGGACACTGAGGCAATGGTTTCTAGGCTTGAATGTGGATGAGTTGAGAGATGAGAAGATAGAGACAAAGGAAATAGATCATAATGAGTGTGATAAATGGATGGACTAAGTATAGAACTGATTGAGAATGATTGAATAAGACTGGAATGATCTAAAAGGGGTGTTTGGATGCATTACTTATATGATCAATTTTGAGTGTGTGTGAAGAGTTTAAAAGAGAGTTGTTATACATTATTTCTCTAATCAAATTAAAAGGAAATAATAGTTATGTAGTTATTTATTTCATAGGTTTTGTGTGGTTTCTCAACATCTAGAACAAATGGGTGCTTATTCATACTTATGGGTGGGTGCTCCTTGTGAAGTGGGTGTTTCACTAAAATGTCTCTTCTTTTTTGTCATCTTATAGGACAAGTAGTACATGTGTTTAAATGCTTTAGAGTGGTTTTTACTCCCCAATAGAATTTCCCATATAGGTATTGTGTTATGTGTGTGATCCTACATCATCTCTCTTATTCATTTTTATATACATCTTGTATGATTTATGAATGCTTATGGTCATTTATTAAGAGTTTGAAAGGATTATAATTGAAGTTTGAAATATCTTGAATCACTGATTAGACCTCAAAAAATTGGTATCAGATTAAGACCTACATTATAAGTTTAACTACTTGAAGGTGATCATAGGTATAATGAAAGACAAATAGGCTAAGATCTTTCTTTAAGGTGAACTAATAAATGCTTTATTAGAACTCAAATATTCAAGGGAAAAATATGAATGTCTAAAATAAAGTTTTGAAAGATTGGATAACATGATAAGGAGTAAAAATTTAGACCCAACTTCATCTATATGTCATGAGATACTTGCAAGCATTGATAGTGTGAAGCCACAAATAGGAATAATAGAAGCAACAATAAAAAAATAGGTTGTGGTTGATATAAATTTGGATCAAATAATGGATCAATTAGAAGGTAAAGTTATGACTTTTATTGATGCAATTTTATCTAAAGACAAGAAAAAATCAATCTCTACAAAAGAGTATGTGGATGAGATGTCTTTGGGTATTGATGATCAAACTAAAAGGGTGATTACCATGCATATCAATAATTATGTTTTCAATAAATACTATTATACTTGTAATGAATATGGTCATATATATAAGGATTGCACTTACTCTCCAAGGAGAATAAATGAGGTTCTTTGTTATAACTATAATCAATAGGGACATATAACCAAGTGTTGTAAAAATGGACTTGTGGAAAAAGGAGTTTCAAGTTATTAACACCATCAAATGGTTAAAGAAAGATAAAACCAAGATTTAATGAAATGAGTGGAACTCAAAGGAATAATCCATGTTTATAAAAACTACCTTCATGCTTAAGATGATGAAAACAAGAAATTGTACATAGATAGTGGATTCTTAATTCAAATGATAGGAGACAAGAGTAAGTTTATTTATATCAAGAAATACAATTCAAGTTTAGTAAGGTTTGGTGATAAAAACTCTACTAACATAGTTAGGAAAGGCTCTATAAGTTTGGATAATTGTCATACTAGAACTAAAAAAGTTCTATATGTGAAAGGTTTGAAACATAATATTCTAAGTCTTAGCCAAATGTGTAAACAAGAAAATATTGTGTATTTTCATGAAAAGGGGTGTGAAGTGAGAAATTCCAAGTCTGGAAAATTAATTACAAACATTCACATGGTAGATAATAACTTGTACATGTTCCATAAATCCAATAAACAAAAATGCTTCATGAATCAATTAGAGGAGATATAGCTTTGGCATAAAAGACTTGGACATATAAAATTTAATAATTTACTAAAGATCAGTTCAAAAGGACTAGTGAGGCATATGGCTAAAATCACAAAGATTCCTCATACTTTTTGCAAGACCTTCCTTGACAAAAAGTAATTCAAAATATATAAATATAAGGAGTATTATACTATATTACCTTTGGATTTGATCAACTCAGACCTTTGTGGACCCATGAGAACTCAAGGCCTTCAAGGTAATGGCTAATTTATGTTATTAATTTATGTCTTCACTAGAATGACTTGGATATTTTTTCTTAAAGAGAAATCAAAAGATTTTGGAAAATTTAAAGCATTAAAACTCTTGTTGAAAATGAAAAAGGATCAAGAATCAAGTATGTAAGATTAGATAGAAGAGGTGAATTTTGGTCTTATGGGTTTGATAAATTTTGGGGGGGAATAAGGAATTAGAAGATAATACTCTACTACTAGGACACTCCAACAGAATGGAGTAGTTGAGAGGAAAAATAGAATTGTCTTATAGATGAATATAACCATGATTCAAGGTTCAAAACTTTTAGATGTTTTTTAGGAAGAGGCTACCAATACTAATGTTTATATCTTAAATAGATGCTAAGTTAGATAAAATGGTGATAAGACTCTATATGATCTATGGAAAAATAAGTCAGCTAATATCCAACACTTTAGAGTGTTTTGGATCAATTATTTTATCAAGAGGAATGAAAAAACATAGAAAATTTAACTCAAGATCTGATGAAGGCATATTCTTGGGTTATTCCTCTATAAGTTCTACTTATAGATGTTTCAATAAGACACTCCATAAAGTTATTGAAATCTATAGTGTAAGAGTTGAAGAGGTAGTTGACATCAAAAAGCCTAGGTTATAGACAATTACCACTTTTAAATATGTTATTTCAAATAATGAAAGCATACATGATCAATCATATGATGAAAAGGAAGAAGTAAAACATGATACTAAAACCCCTTCTAGGAGAATACATAAAGATATTCTACTTTCCCAAGTTATTGGAGATGTGAATGCTAGTTTATAAACTAGGAGGAGAAGGTTGATCAATTAGAATCAACAAGACATAAATTTGTTATCCAATATTGAACCAAAACTTCCTGAGAAGCTAGAAAAGGTGATAATTGGTCATGTGCCATAAAGGAAGAAATTGATAAAATAGTAAAAAATGAAACATGGGATTTGGTTCCTAGAACAAAAGATAGAAATGTGATAGGAACTAAGTGGGTTTTCATAAACAAGATGATTGAGAAAGGGGAAGTCACAGTAAATATGGCTAGACAAGTGTGTAAAGGATATGATCAATTTGAAGGAATAGACTTTGATGAGACATTTATTCCTATAATAGGAATGGAATCAATTAGACTCTATCTATCATATATAAGCTTCAAAGGTTTCAATGTTTACCAAATGGATGTGAAATCTACATTTTTGAATGGCATATTAAATGAAATTTTTTATATTGAGCCACTTAATGTTCTTCTATTACAAGTAATTAGTATTGTGTTTACAAACTAAAGAAGGCTTTATATCATCTTAAACAAGCTCCTAGATCTTGGTATGATAGATTATACAAATATTTATTAAGCCAAGGCTTAAAAAGAGGGATAATTGACACTAATTTATATATCAAGATAGATGACATTGATAAATTACTAGTAGTATTCTATATTGATGACATATTTTTTGGTTATGACAATGACAACATGAGTAGAGAGTTTACAGATGCTACAATGACTGAGTTTGAAATGTTAATGTTGGGAGAAATTTATTTCTTATTAGGATTATAAATTAACCAAATTAATTAAGGGATATTTATTTCATAGGAAAAATACATTAAATATATGCCAAAAAAGTCTGACATGTTATATTATAAGCCAATGAGTACTCCAATATCACTAGATGCATGTTAAGTAAACAAGATGACTCATTAAAAGTTGATCAAACTTTATATAGATCCATGATTGGAAGTCACTTATACTCTATTGATTTTAGGACTGATATCATACAAGTAGTGTGCCTTGTAGGACGGTTTCAAGTTAAACCTAGATAATCTCACTTGAAAAAAGTTAAAAGTATCTTAAGAGCACAATAGAGTATGGTTTATGGTACCCCAATAGTAAAGAATTTAGTCTAAAGACATACATTGATGTATATTGGGTAGGATGTGTAGATGATAGGAGTACAAGTGGTGGTGTCTTCTTCATGGGTGAATGTTTGGTGTCTTATCTAAGTAAAAATCAAGCCTCTATATCTCTATCAACTACAAAAGATGAGTATATAGCTATTGCTACCTATTATACTCAGGTAATATGGATGAAACAAACCTTGGAAGATTATAAGGTAAGACAAAATAGACCTTATCCTATATATTATGATAATAATAGTGAAATGATTATCTCTAAGAATTCTATTGTGCACTTTAAAACCAAGCACATTCCTATTAGATATCATTTATTAAGACAACACATAAGTAATTAAATTATTAAATTGGAATATAAGTCTACAAAAGAACAAATTGTAGATATTATGACTAAACCATTGACAAAGGTCACATTTGAGTATTTAAGACAAAGATTAGGTGTCATTTCCTTGTATATGAATAAATAAAAGGTCATTTCATTAGGATGAGAATGTGTTGTGATATTATTGTTATCATGAAGAAGCTCTAAAACTTTTGTATATGACAAGTTGTGTATGTCATGGTTCCATGAGAGTGTTTTTACAAAGGTTCTAAACCATGATGGGTTGTAGAAGATAAAGGGAAATTATTTTATTTCTATAAGATCCATATATTTTGAAGTGTTAATCGTAGACCTAGTTCATTGAAAAGACTTATTGAGGATGATCTTTTTCAAATAGATCATGAAGTTAGGGGGTGCTAACTTAGATATTTTGAGAGGCTTAAAGAGATGTGCATAATGTTAGGGGGATATTTCTAAGCTCTGTGAGTAGTTTATCAGGTCCAAGGATCAAATAAGTCCAAGTTAATATTGTTTCATGCCAAAGGGAGATAAAGTTAATGATATGCTTGAAATTATGTAAGTATTTTCAATATATTACATAGTATTTGAATGCATACATGATGTTGAGGAATGATTGTTGGCATATTGAGGAAGAGACCCTTTTTCATTAATGTCAAAGGGGGAGAAAGATTACAATGAATAACTTCAAATGAGTAATAAGTCATTCTAAGGGTGTTTTGCCATAAATGACAAAGAGGGAGATTATTGAGCATAGTAATTGATGTTTTATTTTCATTAATGTCAAAGAGATCTTGTGGTACTAGTGCATTAATTAAAAAGTGATCAGATTGATAGCTTGGAGTGATATGGCACATTTAAAGGACTGTAAGGACAAAGAAGAAGCATTAAGGCATATATATATATATATATGTCTTAGTAAATTTTTGGTATGTCACTTGATCATTTGAAAAGAGAAACATACATCTACTAGTTTAGGAGAAGCTAGACCATCATTGAATGCCATGCATATATGAATGAACTAACAAGTTTTTCCATTTAATTAGGTACTTATAAAGTCAACTGAGCTTAAAGGATTTCATGGAGATGTTGTCTATAGTGCCAAGAAGGTACACTAAAAATTTGGACTCTTTTAGTGGTTTTTATCTCAAGTTATAAACATTTAAAGTTTCTCTTGTAAACTATGATGTGCTAGAGACTGCCAAGTTTAACTATGTTGAAGTTTGGGGTCACTATTTATTAGATCTAATGGTGAGTATTCATCATCCATATCTTGATCCAACAGTGCATGTGAAGTCAAATTATCCAAAGGTTCATGAGATTAAACATGCTTGTGACATGTGTTTCAATCTTGTTAAGTTCACAATAGTTCAATGGTTCGCAGGTGTTCATATAGATAGATATTGACGGTGCATGTCGAGTCAAAGAGTCAAATGTGTAGAAGTTATGCAGAGATATGAAGTGGCACAATCATGGGAGCTCTAATCTAAGATCATAGTGAGTATTTAAGGTAAATTCTAGGTTACTCCTAAATATATCGATGGTGAATATTTGTTTTAGCTACTAGGAGAAATGAGATTTAGACAATGTAATCAATGTTTAGTGTCTGAATAGTGATAGTTCAAATTTGAATATTCAAATTAATTAGGGAAAACTAAAGAAAAATTTTTGAGCTATAGTTTTTGATCTAGGGAGAATTTCATGGTGGTGTAAAAATAAAAGTTATATAAGAATTCAAGGCACATACAAAGAATCTAGTTAAAAGGTATGAATTTTTGTATAGTCAAAGTTATGGAGCTCCATAGTTGATTATTTATTCATTCATGGTGCTACTATGTACAAAATATTGTTCAAGTAATTTTTGCTTTAGTGAAAGAGTGTTTTGGTAGGAGTAATCACTTGAAGATGTCTTAGAGGTCATATTGAGTGGAACCATTTACTTAAAAGTGATATTGTTTTCATGTTTTACTTGATGAAGTGATAAATGAGTGAATAGGTCTCCATGAGACCTATAAGGGATAATAAAGCCTAATTGAAAGGTATAGCTACTTAAGTCTAACCCATAGATCCCATGGCTGACCTATGATAATGTATTTGAGCTATGTCTTGGAATGTTAGATGTATTAAGGGTTAAGGCAATTCTTATGGCCAACCAATAAATTGATATTCATAAAGACTCTATAAATAGTGGAGATCAATGGAATGGTTTCTAGAATTGAATGTCGATGATTTGAAAGAGTATAAGATAGAGATGAAGGAAAGAGATTAGAGGAAGTGTGCCCAATGGATGAACGAAAGTAAAAAATAGATTTAGGAGGAGTGAAAAAGACTAGAATGATCCAAAAGGGGTGTTTTTATGCATTACTTATATGAGCCAATTTGAGTGTGTGTGAAATGTTAAAAGAGAGTTGTTATACATTATTTTTCCAATCAAATTGAAAGGAAATCAGAGTTCTAGAGTTATTGATTTCATAGGTGTTTTGTGGGTGATCAACATCTAGAACAAGTGGGTTCTTGTTCATACATAGGGGTGGGTGTTCCTTGTGAAGTGGGTGCTTCACTAAAAGGTCTCTTATTTGTTATCATCTTATAAGACAAGTAGTCCATGTCTTTCTAGGATTGAGAGTGGGTTTTATTCCACAAGAGGGTTTCCCACGCAGATCTTATGTTATGTTTGTGATCTTGCATCATCTTTATTATTCATTGTTATGAACATATTATATGATTTATGAATTCTTATGGTCATTGATTAAGAGCTTAAAAGGATTAAAATTGAATTTTGAAATATCTTGCATCATTGATTCACCCCCTCTTAGTGATTGTACCTCCAACATCATAGAGAATCATGCCTATGAAGGAGGAAGTCTCATGCTAAATCAATAGGGTAAAATTGAGCCAATTTATACCACTCATTATAAAGGAATATATGGACTCAAATTTAAACCACCTGGGGGTGACCTTATATACCTTATTCATTTTTGAATGCCAATGACTAGTGATGATGATGTTGATAGTAAAGTAGAGTCTGATCATAGCCCTTTTGATGACCTATCCAATACCAATTTGTTTGACAATAATTACATTTATATCCTTTGACTAGTTAGTCATCATAATCCACTTCCATTATATTACCCTCAACTTATAGACTAGGGCCAAAAAGAATCAATAGTTTTGGTTAATGAGTTTCAGAATGATGAGGCATTCTATGATTTTCTAGGCCTATAAGATAATGTTATATTGGGAGACCACAAACAAGGGTTCTCAATCAAGTTAGATCCTAAAACCTATTTTGGAGAAGTAGTAAACAACCTTAGCCATAAATAATTAAATAAAATATTGGTGTCCAAAAGTGAGAACCTCTTTGAGGAACTTTTAGACTAGGGAAATAGTAAAGAGAAAAAGGCTAATCTAGTGGTGAAAACCTATTTTAGGCACCATTAGATGGGGGTGTTAAACCTTACTCAAACATATCTTAGGAGACCACTAATGATGAACTTGCCTATGGGTCCGAGTTTAATCTTAAAGAAAAATAAGCTTTTGACCAAAGCATCCAAGAGTTTCCAATAGTATTTGTCACATGGCCATTCCCATCATTAGTGGATTCTGATTCATCATGCCTATTAGAACTTGAGGACCTAGTCCTAACAAAGGATTCTACCATTACAATCTAGTTTAAATATTTACCAATCATTTTGTAATATGGTTTGACCCTTCTTGTAAAAGACAAAATAAAAGTTAAAATTAGGAATCCAAATGACCTAACATGGATCAAATTAGGTGCATCTCTCACTGAGGAGGAATGTGAAGTACTTATATCCCTTCTAATGGAATTTGTTGATATATTTGCATGGGCCTACTCTAACATGCCTATTTTAGATCCCACCTTAGTTTTACACCATGTTGTGATGCATCTTGATGCCAAACTTATGAAATAAAATTTTTGCAATATACATCCTCACATTTTTGTCTTAATTGATAAAGATTTGGAAAAGCTCTTGGAAGTGAGATACATTTGATCGATTGATTATTTAGATTAGATATTTAATGGTTTACCCATCAACAAAAAGCCAGAAGGAATTAGAATTTTCAATAATTTTATAGACATAAATAAATCTTGACCCAAGGATGACTTTCCTTTTCCAAGCATTGATATGATTGTCTACTCCATAATGGGTTATGAAATGCCTTAATTAAGGGATAGATTTTTAGGGTACAACTAGATCTATATTACACTAGAAGAGAAACATAAAATAGTATTAAAAACTCTATGGGGATCATTATGTTATGATGTTATGACATTTGATCTCAAAAATGTAGGGGCCACATACCAAAAAACCATGACTATCATATATCATGATATGATGCATGACGTTCTTGAAGACTATGTTGATGATATACTAGGTAAACCAAAGACTAGGGTTGATCATCTAGTAGCACTAATGAGTATAATTAAGAGACTACATGAATACAAAGTTAGGTTCAACCCTAATAAGTGTGTTTTTAGAGTTAGTTTAGATAAATTTATTGGCTTCATTACATCTCATCGAGGCATTGAAGTTGATCCAAATAAAGTACAAGCCATATCTCAAATGCCACCACTGATCAATCTAAAGTAGCTTCATAGTTTCTATAAAAAAATATAATATAATCTTCTTAGCATTTTAAAAAAGGGGTCACATTTCATTGGGATGATGAATGTCAAAAATATTTTTAGCATTCGAAAGACTATCTAACAAATATACCTATTTTATTACCTTCAATACTTAGAAAGTCATTCCCCTTATACCTATAAGATACCAACAAAGCCCTCTGGGCACTTCTATCTAAACATGATGATAATGGAAAAAAGCATGACATGTACTATTTAAGTCATACACTTGTAGTGTATGATCACAATTATATGCCTATTGAAAAATCATATTTAGCTATGGTCTTCATAGCTCAGAAGCTATGTCATTATGTGTTAAACAATAAGACCATGGCAATTTTCATAGTAGATCCACTCAAGTATCTGCTATCTATGATATATTTACAAGGCAATATATCCAAATGGATCATGTTTTTAAGAAAATTTGAGATAGAATACATCAACCAAAAATCCATCAAGGGACAAGTTATAATAGAGCAACTTATTGAAGCACCCCTTATAGATACAAAACCACTAACATTCCAATTCCTAGATGAATCCATTATGACCATCATTGAAACACCTCTTGAGGATCAGCATTGGAAGCTATATTTTTATGGCTCATTCATAACACATGGATTAGGGTAGGAATTTTATTTATTATACCACAAGGGGATCTAATCCCTAAATCATTCTGGATCAAATTTCCTTATACCAATAATATGGCTGAATATGAAGTAGTTATTGTAGGGAATTGATAAGAAATATAATGGAACATACAACATCTAAAAGTATATAATGATTCTCAGTTAATCATCAATTAGGTTATATATGATTTTCAGACTAAGTATGAAAAATTGGTATCATACAAGGCCATAGTTGACACTCTTAAATCATAAATTTATGATGTATAGTTTATACATATACCAAGGGATAGTAATAGAATAATATATGCCATGGCCACCACTGGATATTTGATTAATCATATGGATACAACCAAAGAATACCATATTCTCATTGAAAATTTTGTAGCACCAACTCATGAACCTTAAATCATCACAATGATCTATGATATTTTTTACCCTAGCTCTATATGCCAAATAATGCCACCAAACCTATGCTGTAAATAATCCAAAGCCTTTATCCACCATGCCACACATTATACTTTATTCAAACTAGCCCTATACCACCATATTTTTTATGGAACTTTGCTTTGTTTTTTACCTTTGGTAAAATCTAAATTAGCTTTATGGGAGTTCATGAAGGAGTATGTAAAACCCACACAAGTAGGGTAGTCCTATCCAAAACTCTCTTATGTAAAAGGTATTATTGGCCAATGATGGATGCAGATGCAATTACATATATGAATAAGTGTGACAAATATCAAAGGCATTTTGATCCGATTCATCCCCCAAGCAAGAATTTGTAACCAATGCTTACACCATGGTTTTTTCTACTTGAGACCTTGATCTCAATGGGAAGACACACCCAACCTTTATCTGATGGCCAAAAATATATCTTTACTACCATCGAATAATTCACGAAGTGGGTTGAAGCTATAACACTCACATGATTGGAAATTAAATTTCTAAATTTATGTTCAACCATCTCATTTTCCACTATGGTATCCCCTTTGAAATTATAACTGATAATGGTGGATCATTCAAAAATAGGGATGTCAAATCACTATGTGTTAAGTACAAAATTAAACAACATTTTTCCATGACATATTACCCACAAGGTAACAAGGAAGTAGAAGCATCTAACAAAACCATTATCAACATCCTTAAAAATATTATCAATGATTTTGGTCATGATTGGCACCTTCAAATATTTTTTCCCTATGGGCATACTAATTCAATCACCATATTCTAATAGGATCCACTCCATACTAACTTGTTTATGGCATTGAAGCCACTCTTCCCATGGAGGTCGAGTTACCTTCTTTATGCATATCTTTGAAGAGTGTCCTAGATGATGAAGACTATCAATTAGATTGCCTAAAATATCTAGAGTTACTTGTTGAAAAATACATAGCCATAGTCAATAACCTTCAAATATACCAAAATTGACTCCATGGCCACTATAATCAACATGCTAAACATAGAGAATTTCAGCTTGGTGATATTGTTATTAAAAAACCAATAGAATACCATGGATGAGAAAAAACATAAAGGTGAGTTCAAACCTAACTAGATAGGCCCTTTCATCAATGTTGTAAACTATGATGCTAGTGCATATAGGATTGATATGCTAGATAAGGATGAATTTGATGAGTTGATGAACATTATACACCTCAAGTATTACTTTTTTTAAGTGACCTAGTGTATTGTCTATGAGGACCATTTCAATTTTACCATAATATCAACATTATTCTTTGTAAAATACCATTATACTAAACCTTTTATGTTAGTTGATTTATTTTCAACCTCCCTACCTAGCCATTTAACCTTAGTTTCATTCCATTAGTTCTATGGCCACTTTCACAACAAATATTTAGATAAAGCTTCAATAGTTGTTTCATTATTTTAGATAGAGGCCATATTTTGGAGAAATATGAAATTGGTTTGGTAGTTTCATCCTTCATTTCTTATTTTATTCTCTACCATGTGGGCCTAATTATAAACATCATTAGGAAAAGCGATGTTTCACTATCATGCTACTAATTATAACTGCCTATGGGTAAATTAGTATCATTATCTTATTTCATTATTTTTTAGTTATAACTACATATGGGCAAACTAGGGGCAATACTTGTTTATCATGCCTTGAAGTACCACCTTGCCATGCCTACGCCATATTGTGCTATTTTCCAACTTTGCTTGTTTTGTTTGAAATGCCTTTTACACTAGTCATATTCCTCCATTGTAAGACATTACTACAATGACTTGAGGTCCCATCCTAAGACTATATAGGATATTCTTAATTTATGCTAAGGTCAACTTAGTCACCCTAAGACATGCTCTCACCATTTTATGGGCAACTTGAGCTGCATTCTCACAATTTTGTGTGCAATTTTAAGTTTGAATGTTCTTACCATTTTACAAGTAATTTTAAGTTTTAACACTCTTGTCATTTTATGAGCAACCTAAGCCATGTTCTAATAATTTTGTGAGTAATTTTAAGTTTGAATACTCTTGAAAATTTGAAAGCTTGGACTATTTATTATCTCATCATTCTCCATCGATTTGAGATGCTCCAAAAATTGTAGAAAAACATTTGTAAAACTGATTTACAAAATACAAAAAAATTGAGTACTTCTTTGCCTTAATGATTCTAGGAACCCTCACTAAATCACAAGAAACCACTTGTCATTTTGTTTCCCCATACTTATTGGCTTGATATCTCATGCTCTCAATATTTTATGAGACTATTCTTCTATAACATCCATCATGTTTTTCTTATATCCCATATCCTACGAGAACTACATTTAGCCTGATGTTTTTGTTAGATATCACATCCATAAAACTATATAGGTAGTGTCCACTTGCCTAGTGCATCTAAATACAACTTGGACACCCCATTCCTTTTCTTGTACTCCCCCCATTTTGTTTTTTTGTTTTGATGTATTTTCTCATCTAAAGGCAATGTTTATCATCTTATTTTTTATTTGTTTGTACTAACATTATAATTATCCATTAATTGTTTTTATTTCATTTTTTTATTTATTTTTGGTATTTTGTTTCTTTATTTTCTTGTTTTCCTATTTGTGTGCTTTATTGTTGTGCCTTGATTCAGCCTATATGAATTTACTAGGTGATTCCTTATGCATTATTAATGAATCCATCCATATTCATATGTGAACATTGTCATCATGATTTTTAACATCATTGAATTATTTTCGCTTGATTATTGGATTGCATGTTAGTACTTATTCATATTTTGGTGATTTCTTCATGATGTTCTATTAGGAGGCCTATTATCATGTGTTATAACAAACATCAACTTTGAGAGTCTACATGGAAATGAAGAAATGATATATCTCCTTTTCACTAGAAACATTCTTGATCTAATCCAAATCATATCCTACATAAAGTAATTAAACAATAAAATAATTTTCCTCCTTGATAGTTTGGACAAGGATTTCCCTACTCGCAGGTTGCCCAAAATCATCTTTCTCCTCTATCCAAATTTTCCATCATATTCCATATCATATTTACCATAATTGGTGTATAATTCTTCTAACAACCCTTTTGTAAATCATTATACAGCATCCCACTTTCATTACCACTGATTCTAATCACTTTTGGGCAAATCATTGTGTTTCCATCAATTTGAAGGTTAATTATTATAATCTCCTGTGGCTAAATAATTATCTTTCTTCTACCCAACTAGGGTTAGTTTTCATTATGTTAATTATTATAACCACCTTTTGGTAAACCATTATCTCTATCGACCCAACTAAGGCATGTTTCTATCTTTCCAATGATTATAACCACATATAGGTAAATCATTATTTTCCCTTTTGGTAATTATAATCACCTTTAGGTAAATCATCCTCTTATTACCCTAAGCCTTTTTTGATGATTATAACCACCTTTGGGAAAATAATTACCTTTTTTTATCCCACCTATGCCAATAATTATAAATGCCTATGGGAAAACCATCGTATTTATGTACCCTCACTAGGGTAGCTCCATATGCCACTGATTATAACCACATATGAGAAAGTTAGTCCCTTCTACCCCATTTCATCTTTTTGGTCCAATCATTTCCTCTTTTTGAGGGACTGATTATTGACCCCTTTTTTGACTACTCCCTTGAGAGAACCTATAATTCATCCATTTCCATTGAATTTTTAAGCATACAAGGACTTTTCAATATTTAAGAATTTTTCACTATGCTTATAGCTTGTAATACCTTCCTAAATAGGGGCAAAATGTAGATACCTAAAGATTGATTGCTATTAACCATTGAAAATTAAGCCTAAAAATCAATTAATGTCCCAAATCTAATTTTTCATCATTTTTCAAAGCTCATAATCTCATCAATACATCCCTAATTAGGTTATCCTACCATAAGCAACAATAACTTCTCATGAATTCATCCCTAAGCATCATATGACATCATAACATGTAATTTAGCCTATTGACCTATTAAGTGGGGCAAATACACACATAAAATCAAATCTTGAAAGAGCTAAATGTCTAATCATAAGTAATTAACAACATAAACTAAATTAATAGCCTAATTTAATTATATATGTACAATTAATGAATTACTAAAAAAGGAAATTCAAAAATATGAAATATCCTAGTTTTTCATGATTAATTTTTTTGAGTTGTCAAGCCTTTGAAAATATCTCAAAATATATCTTCCATTCTTTTTCATTACAAATCATTATTTCTTGACACCTTTTAACTCTACTAGGGTTAATTTAATCACCTAGGTTAGGTTTGAACCTATTCCATGTTTAAACTACACTTTAACTCACCTTGAGTTGGGGTTAGTTCTTAAGCCTATAAAAGCAAGCCATTATCTATTGGAAAGAGATCTTGGAAATTGTAGAGTTATAACATAGGTTTTATAGAAAGATTAATAAACAATAATGTTATAATTCCAAAATATTGATCCAAACCCCATTAATCCACAATCACAAGGCAAATCTAGAAAGACACAATGATGCCAAGGAGAAAAAGAGAAAAGAATATTGTCAAGGAAACTTTTAGACCAAAATGAGAAAGCCACACAATGAATATTTTCAATCATCAAGGAAGGTAAGAGATTATTGTTCCTTTACATTTTAGTTGTGTTTTCAATGGGTTTTATTCATTAATCTCCCCCTGTGATTTAGGAAAGTAAGTTTTAGTATGTTAATGTGTTTTTATTAAATTTGTATTACTTGTTAAAACACTTTATCTAACCTCCCTTCTTGTATTACTTGATCATATATGCTTTTAATAATTTCTCCAAATATGAATCATAAGACTCCCCTAGTAGATTATATTGCTTTTACATTAAGCAGTTTTGGGATTTTGTATTTTGGTTTGAATAGGTAGATGGGTTGGATTGGTTTACTATAAAATAAGGATCCATTTTAATTATAATGTAATTGTCTATTCCTTTATCTTTGTCATGGTTTGAGGGTTTAGAAGAAGTTTCTTATTCCTCAGCTTAACTTTGCCTTCATCAATTGCTCAAATTTCTAATTTTTTAGCCATGGTGAATGCCTCATCAAAGGTCAAAGATATTTGAACTTTTAGGGTGGATGAGATGTTTTTATCACATTCCAAAGAGAAAATTTCAATTATTTTGGGTTGGGGCAAGGAGGAGAATTGGTTATGCAAGAGCATCAAATTAAAAAACATCATTTTTGAGTTTTTAGAAATAAAAGTCAAAGTTGGTCAAATTTTGATTGTAAAAGTGTGTGAGAAAACTTATAATGTACATTTGTGTTTTTGGACTCCATTTTTATTCATATTGGTGTGTATAATAGATTCTAGGAGTTTTCCCTCTAAAATAAGGAATTTGAAAATTTAAATATGTAACATAGTCAAGAGTGACTATGAAGGTGGTCTAAGGTGGTTAGATGAGTAAATGTTGGTTAAATAGGGATGCGAAGCATTTTAGAAGATTTTTTTAATTCATGTATGTATATATTCATGAGGTTAAGATTCAAGTCTTAGAATTGTGATAGAAAACCTCACGTTGAAGTTCTCATGGGAGGGAGTTTTAAATTGTAACCACCTTAACCAATATTGTAGTTGGTTGAAGGGGATGTTGTACATCATTCTAAGGAGTAGGATAATGTGATAATAATAATGGAGAGAGAGAGATATACAAGAAGAGGGAGGAAAATTAAAGATAAGATAATATCTAAAGAAAACCCTTATGAAAGATGATCTAGTCTATTCAAGGAATGTATTTTGTAATCAAGAAAGAATATAATGAATAAATGCAAGAATGGTTTTGTATGTTCATGTTATCTCAATGACATTTATTGGTTATGTGTTACTCTTTGTCTTGAAATTCCTTGGAATCCATTAATATTTTATTGTTTCTTTTGTTCTAGACTTGAATATAAGACACACACTATAGCTTAAATAAGGAATGATCATGAGAGAGTTCATGAAAGGTTTATCAAGGAAGGATTCTATATATGTGAAACACTAAATATTTGGAATCATTAAAACCCTAAGGAATATATCTATATATTTTTTATTTAGTGGTAACTCAAAAAGGAGTTTTCCCTACCTTCAACCCCTACATACAGTTTGATATTCAAAAAGGTAAATGTTAGTTGATGCTTATTACCTCTAAGTAAAGATATTGATTATAAGAATCCATTTTATATAGAGAGAGTTTGAATAGAATTTATTTATGTTTTTTTGAGTAAGACTAGTCTTGAAATTTGAAATGATAACCTAAAATCAATGAGAGATAACCTACTTACCTACACATTCATCATTTTGTTGCACAATCACACACTAAGAGAGGAAGGTTCTATTTTGAGTCTACATGAAGGATTGTTGAGTTGTAGAGAATGGATAGAGGTGGATAAAACTTGGTTTGAGATATTACCCTTTAACTTTGATAATTATTTAAGGAAGGAAAAAACAGGCTTCAAGCATTGTCCATAGTCTACAACCTATTTGACATAGTTAAACCTTAAGCAAAAGTGTTTATTGATGAGAATGGGATTACATATCAGTTTGGAAAATATATTTTCATCTTCTAAAGTGAATAATATACTAAATTAACCATATTTATCCCTTTAAACTTATAATAAAGTGAATAGACCATTGAAACCTTGCATAATCAGGAAAAGAGTACACAATCTACTATGTTTTATGGTTCCTAAGCCTTTACAGAGTTGAAAAATATCTTAAACTTATTTTGAGAGGTATAAAAGGTCAAAAAAGACCTATATATAGTAATTTTTCCTTTTAAATTTTAGTAAAATTCAAGATAATGAATTTATTAGGCTCTTAGGATTATGTAGGGTAAGGAAACCCCTACATTAGGGTTTTGAAGTTTTAGAGAGTTTCAACCCTTATAATTTTTTTTTTTTTTTTTTTTTTTTTTAAATTTTAATCTCACATAATTTGAGGTGAGGAAGGTGAATAAAAAGCTTTTATACTAAAATGGGTCCATACATTATGGTTTCTAGACCTGTAGACGTGTTTAAGGGCTAATTAGGTATAATAGGTGGGTGGTTTACAAAGGAAGAGTACCTCGGTGTGGATTCAGGTAATATAACTTGATAAAAATATGTGAGAAGATAAAGGGTAGGTATAAATTATCTTATATCTTTATGAGATGATATATTTTTTAAACTAAGGGAAAACCTAAAAAAAATACTACAAGCCTTGTGAGGACATTATAAGCTTGATACATGAGAAGGACTAGTGAATTGTGTTTTAACACTTTAAAGAGGTAAAACCTAGTGTTAATTTACCATCCAAGACCATTCATGAAAGAATATTATGTCCTTAATACCTATATCAAGAGGTGGCACTTGAAACCTAAAGAAAGTTTCCTAGTGGAAGCTAGTGAAGGAGATCAAGAAAGGTAATGAATATAAATGGTTAAGTTCAAGTTATAAAATGTATAAAATAGTTAGTGTATAATATATTTACAATTTATAGTGAATATATAGTTTCCTTAATAACATATATTCAAATATAAAGTCACCATGCCTAACAAAGATCAAATACCATTATTATCTAAAGAGGTTTGCAAATAAGGTGAAGCACTTTATGAGATCTTTGATGATACTTGAGTTAAAATTAGATGATTTTTAGACTTTTCACCCTTACCTCTACATCATTTGGTATCATATAAAGGTAAACTCTTAGTTTGTATTTGTTTTGAGTTAATCAAGTTTGTTGATTTGAGATAGATAAGATATGTTATGAGGTATGCATGAGATGGCACCCTGTAGGGTATTTTGGTAGAATAATGGTATAAGTGTGATATATTGAGATAATTATAGAGAAATATAACAATTAAAAAGAGATGAATAATATCCCTAAAGTCCTATGAGAAGGACTAGAAGATATTCAAGAAAGGACTAGTGAAGGAGAAGTAGAAAGAGCCTTGGAGCGCAAAGAGAGAAGAGAGAAGAAATAAGACTCCAAAAGAGAATCAATGAGGATGATAATAGGTCCTATATAGAGGATTCAAAGAAGAGGAAAGGCCTAATAGAGGTCTAAGAGGAAATATTGATAATCTTTCTAAGTGGAAGGTCTAGATAGGCCTAGGAAGTAAATAAAGTGAGAGAAGATGAAAGTAGAAAGAGAATTGGAAGACAAGAGAAAATAATTGGGGAAAATTATTGAGAAGATAGAGATCATGGTGAATCTCTTGAAAAAATGAGGAAGCCAATGGATTATTTTTACTGTGACAAGAAAGGTGAAGTGTCCACTAGAGTCAGTTATGAAAGAGAGAAGGCACAAAATGAGTATCTTGAGAGATGAGAAGAAGAAAGAGAATGAAGACCAAAGAGGCATGATATATGATATGTTTCCAAGTGAGCAACAAGACAAATAAATAGATAATAGGTTTCTCATTAAAGATAACAAGAAGAAGATAAAAGTGCCAAGAATAAAATATGGAGAGTGTCTATTCCAAAGACATTAAAAGACACTATATGGTCTCTTGTTTTATATAATAACATTGATTTTAATTTTGTGTATGTAGGTATTAAGAAATAATTGGTGAAGGCCAAACATTAGGCCTCATAGTTGGTGAAGGATGGGCCAAGAACATCACCCATAAATTGGAAAGAGGATGATAAATAAAAATAACCTTTTTTAGAAGACAAAGTGATGAATATTGAGTGTATTACACATGTTGAAGATGAAGATGAAGAGGAATAATATGACACATTTCCAAATATATCACCTAAAACAAGAGAAAGATCATATAAAGAAGACATGAATTTCACCCATGAACTAATGAATAACTAATCTTGTAGCAATCATGTTTGGAGGTAAATAAATGTTTGAACATTGATTTTTATTGAATTTATAAAGAAGGATAATATATAGATTGGGAGAAAGGACAAATTACATCCCTCAATTATAAAACAAGGTCGTGGATATGTTTGGCCTAAGTGGTTGAAAGAAATGGGCATTGAGAAGGAAGAGATAAATGACAAACAAGATATCAAACAAGATAAGATAAAAGATGGAAAACAAATAAGCAAGTGGTAACCTAAGAAGGTATAAGGAAACAAGTAGGTTTTAAAGAGAATAAGAGTATCATATTGTAGGTGAATCCTAAGAAGGAATGAAGATTGAGGAAGCATATAAGCTTACAAAGTAAACAAAAGAGATAGATCAAGAAAACTAAGTCAAAAGAAGAGAAATTACAAACATGTAAGCAAGAATTCAAGTGAATAGGATATAATTATTCTCAAGATTTAATTTTAAATGTTTTTTGTGATGATTTGTATGAATTTGATTCATGTAATGAATATATTTTGTACATAGACACAATACATGAATGAATGAGTGTGTAGAAAGACAAGGTGAGACTAAAACGCATCAAAGAGTTCTTAACACACAAGGTATGTAGCGAAAGGAGTTTTATATTAGTCTCATAAATGATGAATTATAAGGACAAGATAAATATCAAGTTTCCCAAGAAAATGAAGAACAATGTGGACCGTGATTTTATAAGGATTATGAAAAGGTGGATGATCTCAAGTTGCAAGAAGAGTTGGAGATGCTAGAAGATATATTAATTTCATCTAAGGGTATGAAATAAGGTTAATTATAATATGAAAATGTCAAGGATGAACTCCAAGAAACATCAAGAGAAGATCAACATAGATAAGCATAAGGAGTTGTACAAACAAGGCCACAAACAAGAAATCAAAGGGAGTATGATCAAGTACACAAGATGAATTATTAAATTGGGAAAGATAAATATAATTTAATATTTTATAAACATGAATATTGAAATCCAATAATGTGTCAAACCAAATTTTACTATGTTGAGGATGAATGGAACAAGAAGTTGCTCGTGCATAATGAGCAAGACCATAGGAAGAGGCATCAAAAAGAGGGTAAATGTGAAGTAAAGGTAAAAAAATAGAGAATCATGAATAAAATTATATATGTTAACAAGAATATATATATACATTAGATCCTTAGGAAGAATATGCTAGCAATGTTAGGTAACAAACATCATTAAACAAGAAAGAATTAGGTGAGATTAATAAGGAAGTAGACCATGAAATAAGAATGAGAAAATGGATTAAGCACCATTGGGTTAAATTTTAGTATGACGAAAGTAAAAGTGACTTAAAAAAATGTAATATGTGGCATAAAAGGAGCTACAACATTTGGAACACCTCATAGAGGTAGAACATATATGGACAAGAAAGATAGTCAAGACCAAGAAGAAGAAATACAAGAGTTTATAAAAGAAAAAGAAACAAGAAATGATTAATATAACTAAAGTAAGAATTAATTACCCTCAAATAATAAACTAAAATTTAAGAAATAAAGTTTATGACACAAGTTTTCTCCCTCATGTGCAGTATGATGTAGGAGCATTAAGCTAGGAAACATCATTTTAGAGTTATTAACAATAGAAGTCAAATGTTGTCAAAATTGGAGTGTAAAAGTGTGTGAGGGACCTTATTAGGTCCATTTGTGTTTATGGAGAATATATTTAGTCAAAGGGGTGTGTCAAATAGAATCTAGGAGTTTTCCCTCCTAAATAGGGAATTTGAAAATTCAATTATGTAAACTAGTCAAGAGTGACTATGAAGGTGGTCTAAGGTGGTTAGATGAGTAAAGGTTGGTTAAATAGGGCCAAAAATCCTTTAAAAATATATATTTTTAGTTATATATGTCTATATTTATGAGGTTAGGATTCAAGTCCTAGAAATGTGATAGGAAAGCTCATGTTAAAGTTGTCATGTAAGGGATTTTTGAATTGTGACCACCTTAACCAATGTTGGAGTTGGTTGAAGGGGAAGTTGTACATCATTATAAGGAGTATGAGAATGTGATAGTAAGGGATAATGGGTAAAAATATCTTAAATAAGAGGGAGGAAAAGTAGAGATGAGAGAATGTCCAAAGAAAACCCTCATGAAGAATGATCTAGTCTATTCATGGACTATATTTTGTAATCAAGAAAGAATATAATGAATAAAAGCAATAATGGTTTTGTATGTTCATGTTCTCTGAATGATGTTGATTATTTGTGTGTTACTATTTATCTTTAAAGGCCTTGGATTCTATTAATATGTTATTATTTGTTTTGTTTAACTTTGAATACAAGACATAGGATAAAACTTAGACAACGAATGATTATATGAGAGTTCATGAAAGGTTTATAAAGGAAGGATTATATAGATATGAAATCCTAAAGATTTTTAGTCATTCAAACCCTATCTAAGATATTTTTGTATTTTTTTACAAAGTGTTAACTCAAAAATGCGTGTTCCCTGCCTTCAACCCTTGCATATAGGTTGAGTGTCAAAAAGGTAAATGTTAGTTGGTGCTTCTTAAGTTTGATTCAAGATATTGATTGAAAGAATTAATTGTAGATATAGAGAGTTTTTATAGAATATATGTATGTTTTTTTGAGGAAGACCAATCTTGAAAGGTAAAATGATAACCTATAGTCAATGAGAGATAACATAGTTACCTATATAGTCATCATTTTGTTACACAATCATATACTAAGAGAGGAGTTTTTTATTTTGAGTCTACCTAAAGGATTGATGATTTGTATATAATTTATATAGGTGGACAAAAATTGGTTTGAGATATTTCCCTTAATCTCTAACAATTTTTTGAGGAAGGACAAAGTAGTCTTCAAGCATTGTCCATAGTTTGTACCTTATTTGACATTCAGACCTTAAGCAAACACATTTACTGATGAGGATGGGATTACATATGGGTTTGAAAAATATTTTTTCATCTTTGGAAGTGAATAATATAATAAATTAACCATATTTATCCCTTTAAACTTCTAATAAATTTAATAGACCATTGAAACCTTACACACTCAACAAAATAGTGCTCAATCTACTATGTTTTATGGTTCCCAAGCCTTTAAAGAGTTGAAAAAGATCTAACACATATTTAGATAGGTGTTGTAGGTTAAAAAAAACTTATATATGGTAATTTTTCCTTTTGAATTTTATTAAAACTCAAGATAATGAATTTATTAGGCTCTTGAGCCTATATAGGGTAAGGAAAACCCTACATTAGGTTTGAAGTTTTAGGGAGTTTAAACCCTTAGAAAAATATAAAAACTTGTGATCTGACATAATTTAAGGTGAATAAGGTGAATCAAAAGGTTTTATTCTAAAATGGCACCATACAATACTATTTTTAGACTTATGGATGTGCTTAAGGGATAATTAGGCTTAAGTGGTGGGTGTTTTACAAAGTAAGTGCCCTAGGTGTGGAGTCAGGGCATGGAACCTGACGAAAATATGTGAGAAGATAAAGGGTAGATTTAAATTATCTTATGTCTTCAGGAGACTTGATATATTTTTCAAATTAAGGGAAAACCTTAGAAAAAAGGATACAAGCCTTGTGAGGACAATGTGACCTTGATACATGAGAAGGACTAGTGAATTGTGTTTGAAAACTTCAATGAGGTCAAAATTAGTGTGACTTGAAAATATAAGACCATTTATGAAACAATATAATTTCCTTGGTACCTATATCAAGAGGTGGCACTTGAAACCTAAAAAAATTCACCCAGTGGAAGCTAGTGAAGGAGATCAAGAAAGGTAATGAATACAAATGGGTAAGTTAGAGTTATAAGAGGTACAAAATAATGAATTTATGATATACTTCCAAGTGAGATTGACTCCATATATTAATTAATAATAAATATTTAAATATAAAAGTCACCAAACCTAACAAATATCAAATACCATTACTATCTATAGAGGTTTTCAAACAAGGTGAACCACTTTATGAGATATTTGACAAGACTAGAGTCAAAATTAGATGATTCAGAGACTTTTTCCCTAACCTATGAATTAATTGGTTGATTAACCCTCTCTATCAAGAAAAAAATTGGCAATGGATTCATCCTCAATTTACTAAATAGAATACAAATCATTTATAGATACTTTCTTAGAGATGTTGATGGAGAAGTGGTCCAAGAAAGTTTGATCAAGTTGGGCAAAGGAAAAGTGAGAGTGCCTAGTTATAGAACTATACCATTCCAACATAGGTCCTGCTAAGGACATGGGTAAGTTTTAGAGTAGAATAGCATCATTATAGGAAATGAGATAACATGCATGCCTAAATGTTCTTATGTGTTATTGGGTATCCTCCTTACTTTGGAATTTAGAAAATTTGGGAAGTTCACATTGAGTAGGGTAAGGATAGATTAGTACATAAGGGTGAATGGGCTCATTGCAAATTTTATCATAAGATAAAAGATTATGGGCTCTATAAATGTATGCCTCTAGATTTGTCACCTTATCCATCAACATTTTAATGTGGTCAATTTGTAGTATGCCCATATAATTATAGGTTATGTAATTTTGGGGTTGTGAGGGTGAAATATATCACATGCTATAAGGTTGGGTGGAGGCCACATATTGGTACTTATACATAAAAGGTTGGGAAGATAGAGGAGGATTATATCATTATCATTTTAGGATATATCTTGGGTTAGTTGTAGTAGTTATTTGTTGGTACATAGACATGGTTGGGTTGGTTGGTTGAAGATGTGTAGTCACCTTGGTACTTATGCATGGGAGAGTGGATGGTATGGAAACCACTAAGTTTTATAAGGGGGTATATGATGTTGGGTTTTGAGTGGAAATAATTAAGGAAGCTATATTAGTGGAGGGTATCTCAATACTAAGTGGTGTTTAGGTTTTCATGGGTTGAGTTGTCCTTAAATTTGAAGGGTTAGTGATGGGGTTGGTTTAAGTAGAAGGTGATTAGGAATTGGTTGGTGGAAGAGAATATTGGTTTTAGGAAGTAATGGTTTAAGGGTTTTTTATGGAATAGGAATATTTGATCACCATGGATTGGGTGCCATATATGGTGGAAATTGAAGTCTCGCTCATAAGGTAGGTGGGCATGACATAAGGTGGTTTAATGGAATGAACCAAAGTAGTGTCAGAATTAGAAACTATGGAAAGGTAATGTTGGAGGTCCATGGGGTTATTATAAAGGAGGTTGGTGAATTCCATATCTCCTTGGGCAAAATACCAAGGCATATCAAGACTTTTGAAATGGTTGGGATAACTATCTACATTCAGAGTGTGTTCCATGGATGAAAAAGAAGATGAAGGTTGGTGGTGAGGTTGGTTTTGGTTTGCTTGATATATAGCTTGTTTCTATGTCAAGACCATGTGATAAATGGTGGATGTTTTAGAATTTTGGTGGAAATAAAATCACACACTAAAAAATAGATCAAAGAATAAAAACTCAAGGAAATCACACACACACTAAGAGTATATTTATATCCTATAGTTATTTTTATCTCACTTTTCGGCCTATGCCTTAATTGTATAAGTTTTTGAGACGTCACTTTTTTTTTGAAATTGTTAATAGAATAAGAAGTATATGATGGTTTTGGGCTTGTTTAGGCTCAAAATATATCGATACTAGAATTAGTACATGTCTTTGTATTGGATCATACCCTCACTTCACACATCACAATAATAAGGGTGTTAGGTGATTTGCTAATATATATCAAATTATCAAAGTTTATACTTAGCTAGTGTACTAAGTTGGTTCTCCCCTTAGTGGTGAAATCCAAGTAGGATAACCAAGATGAAGGTTATTTCTAGGTGATGAAATCCTAGTTGGTTCCCTTATGTCAATGTTTGATGAAATAATTGTATGAGTGTTTTGGTAAGTGTGTGAAATAAGTGATTTATATGATTAATTTACTAATTATTTAGGCTATGTGACTTAACCATGCAAGCATTCAATGGATGAAGGTTGATTTTAAAACCAAAAAGTAAATTTTAATTTCTTTGAATGATTACAAAACAACTAGAATGCACCTACATACAGAATGAGAATGTAAGTCCTATCCTAGGATGAATGCCTTTTCAATTTTTAGAAATAAAAATAAATAAATGAATTTTCCTTGTTTAAGAAAGTGAATAAAATAAGTACTTGATTTTGATTTTGAAAAGAAGAAATTAAAATTTATGATTTTAAATTTAGAAGTGAAGAAAATAACATCTGAGTTTTAGAAACAAAAGAGTGAAATGAATGATTCTTTCACTAATGAAACTAGATTATCCTAAAATAATTATGACCCCAATAAAACTCTAGGGTCCCACCAAGCATACCAAAATGTTTCACTATGTTTTTATATTATTTTATTTTGATTTTAAAAACAAGTAAAACTTAAAGATAGGGAGGTGTAGATGAACATGGATGTAGTGGTACACTCCATGATCTTGACGATGTGAATAATACCTCTTTGGCTTTGGAGTAATGAAATGAAATAATAATAAGACTAGAAAAAAGATTTATTAGTAAGATTAGATGGTGGATTTCCTAAAAAGTGCTAGATCTAATAAGTATAAGACTTCACTAGTGGTCTATCAATCCACTGATTTAACAAATCAAGTTTTGAAAAATGCTAATAAGACATGCTTGCATAAAGGAATGATAAGTACTATAATACAATGTAATAAAATGCTTTTCAAGAGAAATGATTGATTCTAGAAAAATGACATTAACTTGTTTAAAATAAATGTTATAGTGCTAAAATGTGATTTAGATAATTGCTTCTAACTCTATGTTGTGACAAGGATCAAAAAACAAGATTTTGGGTTCAAGTTGAAAGGTGATTTCAAATTTCTATTTTTAGAAAAAGGAATTACATAGATACTAATATTGGTCACTAGGTAATTGATTTTGGTCATGGGTAACTGATGTTAGTCAAGGATGACTAATGTTTGTTACTATGGGTTGGTCATAATTTTAACTTTGGGAAAAATAGAATTTGGGCTAGTTATAGAGGCATTTTATGGGTTATTTAGAGGTTTGTTGATGGTCATAAATAGATAATGGATACTCAAAGATATCAAGCATAGAGGTTTAACACTCAAATGGTTGGGAATGGTTAGTGGTGATTTGTTAGAAAAAGGGGTGTTTAAAGTTACATAATTCCAACATAAAAGAGAGTGTGGAGAGATATTGGAAGTGGGCGAAAGTAATAAACTACCAAAACCAAAAACTAAACTCATAAAAAGAATAAAAAACTAAGTTTTTGTGGATTTATTGGCTTGAAGATGACTTGAAGTTGAGTTTGAGCTGATTAGAATCCTACAACAAAATGGCTAAAATAACAGTGCTTGAATCCTCAATATTGAGGTGGTGAAGTACTTCATGATCTTTGGACTGGTCCTCTAGTTCACTAAAAATATCAAATTCATGCAAGAGTTTTGGTTCTTGCTCAAATGATTTAACCTCCTAAGAAAGGGTCCTGGGATAGCCTTAAGTAACAAACATAAATCTTGGCCAACTGATGTTTGTTGAGTAATGACTGACATTGGTCAAGGTAAAAATGGTATAACTTGACAAAAATAGTGTTTTGTAGTTAATTTTGGTATTTAAGAGTATTATAAATAGTCCAAGATGATTTAAGGAGGCATAGTCATGTGGGAATAGATAGTCTAGGAGGTTAGGAATTTAAATGTTAAGATAAGAAATGGACTTAAGGCTAGGTGTCACTATGTTAGCTATGGGTTTAATTAGGGTGAGGTGTATATAAGATTTATTATCTTAATTAATTAATTAATTAATTTATCTGAATGTGTGTAAAGGGTTAAAAGGCTATTTTAAATTAGTTTTAAAACTATTTTAACCTAAAGAGGTCCAAGAGGGTCAAAAAAGTGTATTGCAACATTTAGAACCATCGATGTAGTTTTCTAGTGTCTCTATGGAGTTTTTGAACTTATACAAGAACTATCCCTAAAATAAAAATATCTAAAAAATGGGTGTTAATTAAAGCTTATACAATATTTTAATAATAAACCAGTATAATGTGCACATATAACATCAAAATGTAAGATAATATGAATGTAAGTGTGTAATGTGTGATTTATGTTAGGTCTAGCATACAGAAGACTATCGAGATAGATATAACAATGTATAAGAACAATAAATTTGAGTAATAACTGAGTAGATACCTAGTGGGATGGGACATGATGTGCATCATGGTACCCATGTAGAAAGGGGAGATGCATGAGGTCCATCATGGAATCTAAAACTAGAGTGTGTAACAAGCAAAAGATAATAGTCATGGCCATGATGCATTAAAAAAACCATACATACAACACACATAAGGCATGCAAAGTAGGCCAAGGGTGTAAAATACAAGGGACATGGGCACATGTCACTAAATATGATAAACCAAAATATATAAGGACATGTTAAAATGTCCACATATGCACACACCAATCCCTTGTAGATAAATTATAAATCCTAATAACTTACCAAAAATGGCACCAAAAACAATACTTGTGAGGAATTGAGTAAAACTTTGTATTGAATGAGTAAATCAAGTATGATAGCAAGATCATGAAGACTATTTTAACAATGGTTTGATTTATCAATAATATCATATAGATAGGTTTTGATGATTTATGGATGATATCATGAAATATGTGTGTCATTATAGGTTTGTAAGTAGTGCTTACATTTTTATGTCCACATGAATCATAACATAACAAGAGGCTCTACATTAAATTGTGAAAGTGGTTTGATGTTGATATTTTGGAGTGATGTGCATCTAAAAATATCCCAAGAAACCATTCATGAGAGATATCATATCATATCCAATGATAAAATCAACAATGGCACCAATAAATGGTAACGGAAACTTTTATGTAGTACAAGCTAAGTTGAGATTACAAAAATCAATATAGATATGGATGATGGTGACTCTATTACATATGGGAACAATTTTGGCTACCCATTTTGAGTAATCTAAAATTTTAATTAGCATAACATCTAGGAGCTTAATGATTTATTAATGACAAAGGGTAGAAATCATAGGAAATTTTTTTCATTGGTTTTGATGTACTTGTTTCACATTGGGATAGGTTATGATATTATGGAAAACATTTCTAGGATCAATACTAGGCATGTATTCATATGACCAATCAATGGTTTCATGATATTTTTTGAAATAAGAGTCTATATTTATCATGTTATTCATAAAATAATTTATAGAAATAAGAATGGGTGTAGGAGATGTAGTGATACTATAATTAATTATAATTATTTATTCAAAGAGTGGCATTTCCATCTTTGAAATGACATGGAGATACAATAATCTTTGGAGGAGGATGTGTAATGCGATCAACGTTATAAACTAAATTATTGAATAAAGGATCCTTTTTTAGAGTATTTACAAATTTGTGATGTTGGAGAGGAACTTTAGGATCTATATCATGGATTAATTCTAGGATATTGTCATCAATGAGAAGTGTGGATAAAGGTCCATAGTATTCAACATCTAATTCTAGATATACAATGTGATTGACATTGTTATCAAACTCATAATGGACTTTTATAATAGTAGTAGTTTTTTCATCTATGTTAATGGAGGGATATGGAATATAAGTTAATGAATATAAGTGGATGGTATAATATTGTAAAATATAGGATGAATTACATTATGATGGTCAACATAATTATAAATTAAAATAATAGGTGTAACAATATCTAGCTAGTTAATGTAGTAGACCATAGGTGAGATATTCAAAGAAAATAAATAAGGACTAGAGGATACTTTTATGATGTATTTTCTGACTATAGGTTAGACTATATCAGGTTGGCCAATGTATTTTACCAATGGTGAATGATGAAATGGAATTGTATTAGCACTTGAGGATAACTAGTTGATACAATTCTTTAGTGGAGGTTATATTGTATTAGGTTTGATAATATCATTAGGATGAGAGGTGTGAAATATTTACTATTTAACCCAAGGTGTATTTGTCAAAGGTTGATTAACAAGAGGGATATGACCTTCATGTTCTGATTCAATATTAGTAGATTTAGATGATATCTTAATCACATGAACATCATAGTTGAAGTCATGTATTTTAGCAAGAGTATTTTGATAATGCATAAAATTTAAGTCTTGTGATTGAGAAGGAGTTATGATATAGTAATTTTAGTAAGAGGGAGATATTTTACATGCATGAGAGTTAGATTTATTATTTTCAATAGGAATTTTTCAATGGAGATACCCATGTTACTGAAAGTGCAAGGGAACATGATTAGATGATCTTGACAGAGTTTGTCTACCCCATACTCATTTCAAGTGAAACCATTGTCTGTGTAGGAGAATTATTTAGAATTTTATGGGGAAGTATTTTTAGTAGCATCATAAATTAAATAAAAGGCCCTATCTCATGGAAGGAGAGAAGGATGGAGCCATTATGAGATATAAGGAGGTAATCAAGTGTTATTAAAAATGTTTTATAATTCAATGGGTTTATCAGGGTTAGAATCTAGAAGTGTGAATGTAGATCAAGATTCATGTTAATGAATATTAGAAGAGGTATACTAGTTATATGAGTATCAGTGGGAATGTAATATTTAAATTTATGATTGTGAAGTTATATGACTGAAGGGTTGGTATCTACCTCATGATTATATCATTTGACATTATGGATGAAATTGATGCATTGGATATAATAATATGTAATAGCTCTCATGTGATGAGTTCATGGATGACCTAAGATCATGTTGTGTAAATTTTTGGGTCTACTAATGAGAGGGAGTCAAATGCAACCATGATGATTTTGATTTATTTTATCAAATCTATGATAAGTGAGACAAATTTGCTTAAGTTTATATTTAAATTATCTAAGTTTTTGGAGAATCCAAATATAGTAACATTAATTCTTGATCCTTTATCCACCAATACATTCCTAATTAAGATAGTTTATACCAATATTTAAGAAGAGGGGTGGATCACTAGCTTGAAATAAAATTTCATCATTAATCAGATCTTCTTCTAGAAAATCTATGAAGGGTTTTATATAGGAAGAATATGGATAAATGGTTTTAATAGAATGAACTTTCATAGGTATGGTACCTAGAGAGGTTGAGATAGGTATATTAAAAACATTAGATGTGGGTTATTAAATGTATTATAATTTATTTATAACGATCTTGGAATGATAAGGGGAAGTTATTACTAATTCCATAAGGGGAATTTTTTGAGGCATAGAGTTAAGTTCATCTTGGAAATTCCATTTTGGTTTAGAGGAAGAACTATCATGAGGATTGGTTTGAATATAGGATGATGTTTTTAGTAGGGATAGAGGAACTAGTTTAAGGATACAATGGTGGAGTCAACTCATCACTAGTGGGTTGTTAAGAAGAGAAATTAGGATTAATTTTAGTATCCTTAAGATGTTTCTCCTTAGTAGAGGACTTATTAAGTTTGTTAATAAGATATTTGTGATTGGGATTTTGACATTATTTTAAATTTTCCACGTTCACATATTAATAATTAATGTAATATTAATCATAATTAACTTCAATAGCAAAAACTTTTACATTAGAATATTGTGTATTGGGATTTGTGGATTGAGAAGAATTTTAATATTTATAAATTATGGCTTTGGAAAAGGTTTAATTTTGTTGAGAATATTTAATACATTCATTATGGAAAACCTTGGTCATAATATCAGTATCAAAAGCTTATCTAACCATTATAGAAATCATAAATTTTTAAAGGGCACAACATGTCTCATGAGAGTGATAAAATATTTTAAGGTCTTAACATGATGGAGGATAGTAGTAGAATGGATAAAAGGATTATATGGAGATAATTAAGTCTCATTTCCAACACACTAAAGGGTGGGTGGGAAGGAATTTGAGTATCTGAGTTAGTGGATCCTAATTTAGGTTAAGGAGGATTAGATGGAGGATTGTTAATGGTGATTGCTTTATTTAAAGTTTGGAAATATTAATTTGTGGATTATTATAAGGTTTAAATTGATAAATAATAAAAATATTATCTTTTTGATTGATCATAGACCACTTCTAAGGTTTGGGGTGAGAATGTTTAAACCTTTTTTGAAGAGACGATTTAAGGGTGGTAACAAATAATTTACATATATTATCATAAATCATGTTATGATCTACTTTGTGACCTAAAGACTTCCATTTTTTAATAAATGTTTGGGAAGATTCATTAGGAAGTTGCTTAAAATTGATGAAATGGCTAAGGTTATTTTTAGGAAGATCATTATGTTATATTTCCTTAACTAAAACATTAACTAAACAAATTGTTTTAGAATTTAATGTCTAGGAAGTTGGTTATACCATTGTATCATATCTCCCATGAATGATTTGGAAACAAGTTTGGTAGTGGTAAAGGTATTGGTTTGGACCCATTACTTATAGATATTACCAAATAATTTTATGAAAATAAAAAAATATTTAGTCCCATCATATGTGATGGTTGGAGATATTTTCCCAATGTCTATAGACACAATGAAGATAGCTAAAGGTTAATTTTGAAGATGTTGTAGCATATTTTTATGCATGTGAGGTTGAAGGATGATATTCCTATTGACATCTCTAAGAGGACGAGGGATAATGTTTTTTTGAGACATAATGACTTGAGGTTCGCTACCCATTTTAAAGATGTGATTTTGTGATTGGAGCATTTGGGAATTATTAGTTGTTTTCATGACATTCATTTGTTAAAAATTTTATGCAATGATTTGAGTTGTATCAATAGTTGGATTTTTATTAGAAGTATTAAGGATGATTATTAACATTAGTATTAGGAGGAATATTCTAGACACTGGTATTTATTTTCCCAACCATGGTAGAGGAAGAAGGAAGTTTAGGTAAATTATCATTATTGTTAGGAATGCAAGTGGTATCATCATTATGTTTTAAAAATATGTGTGAGTTTTTTTGGGGATCAAACCAACAATAGATTACACTTGTGAAAGCAATAAACGTGGAAATAAATCAGATAGATAAGTAACTGAAATGATAAATAGCACAGAACAAGATATACAAAAAAACACCCTAAAAACTTGTATTGAAACTCTTTACAATAGGAATACAATGAAGAAACTTCGTTCTTCCACACCTCTCTCAGATGCACACAAGATCTCTCACTAGATCTCTATTCCTCAAGAGCTCTCTCTCAAGTACACTCAAATCCAACAACCTAGATTGATGCAACTCTGTACTGTCCTTCAAACATTCACAATGTTTTACTCATACAGTTCTACACTCTTCTACTTGTTAAGCTAAGAAGATCTTTCCTACATATAGAAATAGGAAACTTGAGCATGCTCTTACAACAAATAGTTAAGCCTCTTCAACAAGGGCTCTAAAAATAATATTACTAATAATAGAGATGCAAGCTTGAGTCCACGACTCAAACTTATCATGCAAACACTCGCTGCTATCCATGGAAATAGCTTTCTGGACACGCAGGTAACTGACGTCAGTTCCTGCCTGTTTGCCTGTGACCGTCATCAGCTGACCCTACTGCCAATGTCAGTGCCTCTGTAACTGCTACTGACCGATGTCGGTCGCTCCTGACCGACGCTGGCATCTGTGTAGACCCGAACCAGTTTTAGTATGCTCCTTGGTGAAGCTTTTAGCTCCACACCCTAACAATCTCCCACTTGGAGATAAACCAACTGCACCAACCTATACAGCAGCATCTTTTAACTCCTCCATCTTCAACTCAATCATGAAGACCAATAGAAGTTGAATGCAAGTTCAACTTCTCCTTCGTAACTAGCTTTGTTAGCATATTAGCAGGATTCTTGTCTGTATGGATTTTCTCCAACTTCAACTCACCATCTTCCAATACCTGCCGTATGGAGTGGTACCTTAGCTGTATGTGCTTGGTTCTTGAATGAAAGGCCGAGTTCTTGGCCAAATAGATTGCACTCTGACTATCACTATACAATTTACAACTTCCATGCTCCCTTCCAAGCTCTTCCATGAACCGTGTCATCCATAGCATCTCCTTGCTAGCTTCTGTAGTTGTAATATATTCTGCTTCTGTAGTTGACAAGGCAACAACCTTCTGCAACTTAGATATCCAACTAACTGCCGTTCCACCTACAGTAAAAACATAACCTGTGGTGCTTCTCCTGCCATCCAAATCCCCTACCATATCTGAATCTACATAACCATGTAGAGAAGTATCTAAACCTCCATAGCATAAGTGCTTGCTACTGGTTCCTTTCAGATATCTAAGGATCCATTGAACCGCTTTCCAATGTTCCTTACCTGGATTGGCCATATACTTACTTACTACTCCCACTGCTTGGGCAATATCTAGTCTAGTACACACCATTGCATACATCAAACTCCCTACTGCAGAAGAATATGGAACCTTACTCATGTACTCTACCTCATCATGTGAATTGGGAAATTGTTCTTTGCTTAACTTAAAATGTCTAGCCATAGGTGTACTTACCGGTTTTGCATCCTACATATTAAACCTCTCCAACACCTTGTTCACATAATCTTCTTGAGACAATATCAACCTGTGATTTTTCCTGTCTCTCCTAATGCTCATGCCAAGGATTTTCTTCGCTGCTCCCAAATCCTTTATAGCAAATGTTTGAGCTAATTTTACCTTAAGCTCTGAGATATCCTGCATGTGAGACCCTGCAACCAGCATGTCATCTACATACAACAATAGAATAATATATCTACCATTATCAAATCTCTTGAAATACACACAATGGTCTGATTGACACCTACTGTAGCCATGCTCAGTCATAAACCTGTAAAATTTTAAGTACCATTGCCTTGGAGCTTGCTTGAGGCCATACAAACTTTTCTTTAACCTGCACACAAACTTCTCCTTACCCTTGACCTCAAATCCTTCTGGCTATTCCATATAAATTTCCTCATCCAAATCTCCATGAAGAAATGCTGTCTTAACATCTAGCTGCTCGAGATGCAAATCCTCAAAAGCAACGAAAGACAATACAACCCTTATTGAAGTCATTTTAACAACTAGAGAAAAAATCTCACCAAAGTCAATACCTGGCTTTTGTGTAAATCCTTTCACTACTAATCTGGCCTTATATCGCATCTATCCATCCTCACCTTCCTTCAACCTGTAGGTCCATCTGTTCTTCAGTGTTCTCTTACCAGCTGGCAATTCAACCAAATCCCATGTTTGGTTCTCTCTTAAGGACTCCATCTCCTCAACCATGCCACGCTCCCACTTACTCCTGGACTCCACCTGTAATGCTTCTTCAAAACTCTTTGGTTCTCCACCATCAGTTAGCAATAAATAATATAAGGAAGGAGAATATCTAATTGGAGGCTTACTTACCCTTTCAGACCTCCTGATGGGTGTCTTGGACTCATTCTTAGCAATCTGTCCACCCAAATTTTTTGACAGTGATCGACCTCGGCCACCTGTAGACCTGTTACTGGCCGACGTCAGTTCTACCTGGCCGACGTCGGTGCATGGTCTGCCGACATCGGTCTCTACATGACCGACATCGATTTCTGTACTACCGGCACTGGTTCCTAACCTGCCGATGTTGATCTCTATGTTTTCTTGCAAGTGATTATTTCTTTTTCCCGTGAGCTCATTTTGGACCATAACTTTGTCCAATTCACTATTGCTCTACCTAGATTGATCTAGCTTCCTTATCTGATCACTGTACATCACTCTTTCATTGAAAACAACATCACGACTCCTGATTACCTTGTTAGTTCCTAGATTCCAAAATCTGAAACCAAAATCATCTGAGCCATAGCCTATAAATGTGCACCTCATAGACTTAGGATCAAGCTTCTTTCTATTTTCCTTATCTATGTGCACGAAGGCTTCACTACCAAAAACTTTGAGATATGAGAGATCTACCTTTTTACCTATCCATGCCTCTTCTAAAATTCCACCATCCAGAGCTGTAGAGGGTCCTCTGTTAATCAGGTACACTGCAGTGTCAACTGCTTCTACCCAAAACTCTAAGGGTAACCCTGCATGCAATCTCATACATCTTGCACGCTCCATGATAGTTCTGTTCATCCTTTTAGCAATACCATTCTGCTGAGGTGTCCTTGGAACCGTCCTTTGCCTACAGATTCCATGTATATAACAATACAATTTGAACTTAAGACTGCAGAACTCACTGCCATTATCAGATCTCAGGCACTTTAATTTTCTGCCTGTTTCATTCTCAACCATGGCTTTCCAAATCTTAAAAGTCTCAAAAACATCAGATTTCTTTTTAATACAGTAGATCCATACCTTTTTTGTGGCGTCATCTATGAATGTAACATAGTACCGTGATCCACCAATAGAGGCTACCTAGCCGATCCCCACATGTCTGTGTGAACAAGCTGCAACTTTTGCCTTTTCTTAGTAGTCCCGATCTTGAGAAAACTAACCCTTTTCTGTTTTTCAAATACACAATGCTCATAAAATTCTAGATCCATACTTTTCAAATCTGAAAGCATACCTTTAGACTTAAGAATTGACATCCCCTTCTCACTCATGTGGCCAAGCCTTGAGTGCCACAATTTACAATCCACACCTGAAGTAGATAAAACTGAAGGAGATTTGTTAGTAACACAATTACACAAATAGAGAGTACCTTCTCTCTTACCTCTGGCCATAACTAGTGCACCCTTGGTCACCTTCCAAGAATCTGCTGTGAGAGTTACTGTACAACCCTCATCACCTAGCTTACCTACAGAAATCAAATTTCTCTTCAAACTAGGAACATGCATCACATCTCTCAACACCCATGTGTTGCCATTCTACATCTTCAGCTGCACTTTACCTTTGCCAGTAATCTTACAAGGCTCATCATCCCCTAAGTACACTATTCCAAAATCTCCATGGATATAGTCACTGAAATATTCTCTGTTAGGGGTAGCATGGAAAGATGCACCAGAATCTAATACCCAAGATTCTATGTTATTATGCAAAGAGAAAATTAAAGCATCTTGTGCAATACCTGCAACCTTGGCTTCTTCCTTTCCTTCGTGCTGATTGTCCTCCTTAGGCTTTGACCAGCAATCTCTGCTTATGTGCCCCATCTTTCCACAATTCCAGCATTGTGGCTTCCTGCCATTCCTGGATTTGGATCTTCCTCTCACCTTAGACTTAGATCTTGATCTCCTCTTGCTCTTTTCTTTTTGCCTTCCCCTGCTCTCCAAATTTAAAGCATTCCCAGATGTCTCTTCTATGCTTTTCTTGTGTATTTCCTCATTCAAGATAATGCTAACAACATCCTCTACTTTCAAAATATTTGATGCAGATGCAGTATTAGAAACTGCCATTACTAAGCCATGCCAGCTTTTAGGCAAAGAACATAATATCAAAAGAGCTTTTATTTCATCTTCAAATACAATATTGACAGAACTTAACTGATTAACAATTCCATTGAAATCATTCAGATGAGTAGAAATAGATCCACCTTCATTCATATGCAAATTAAATAACTGCTTCATAAGGTATACCTTATTTGAAGCTGAGGGTTTTTCATACATATTTACTAACGTAGTCATCAACTCTACCGTTGTTTTTGCCTGTGACAAATTAGATATCACAGTGGAGGCTAGACTCAGTCTTATAGACCCAAGAGCCTTTCTGTCAAGAACTTCCCATTCTTCATCCTCCATGTCCTTGGGCTTCTTTGCTATCCCACCTAACGGTAAGTAAAGATCTTTCTGATACAGATAGTTCTCTATCTGCATTCTCCAATGTTGGTAGTTCTTGCCATTAAACTTTTCCATTCTCAACTTACTTTCTTCTGCCATTGCTTCTCCCACTCAAACAGAAATCCCTGCAGAAACCCCTGTGAGCAACCTGTAACTTGTAACCTGTAACCAAGGCTCTGATACCACTTGTTGGGGGATCAAACCAACAATAGATTACACTTGTGAAAGCAATAAACGTGGAAATAAATCAGATAGATAAGTAACTGAAATGATAAATAGCACAGAATAAGATATACAAGAAAACACCCTAAAAACTTGTATTGAAACTCTTTACAATAGGAATACAATGAATAAACTTCATTCTTCCACACCTCTCTCAGATGCACACAAGATCTCTCACTAGATCTCTATTCCTCAAGAGCTCTCTCTCAAGTACAATCAAATCCAACAACCTGGATTGATGCAACTCTGTACTGTCCTTCAAACATTCACAATGTTCTACTCATACAGTTCTACACTCTTCTACTTGCTAAGCTAAGAAGATCTTTCCTACATATAGAAATAGGAAACTTGAGCATGCTCTTACAACAAATAATTAAGCCTCTTCAACAAGGGCTATAAAAATAATATTGCTAATAATAGAGATGCAAGCTTGAGTCCACGACTCAAACTTATCATGCAAACACTCGCTGCTGTCCAAGGAAATAGCTTTCTGGACACGCAGGTAACCGACATCGGTTCCTGCCTGTTCGCCTGTGACCGTCGTCGGCTGACCCTACTGCTGATGTTGGCACCTCTGCAACTGCTATTGACCAACATCGGTCGCTCTTGACCGACGCCGGTGTCTGTGTAGACCCGAACCTATTTTAGTATGCTCCTTGGTGAAGCTCTTAGCTCCACACCCTAACAGAGTTATCTAGATCATAGTTGAGGTTAATTTCAAACATGTAACATGCAATAGATCTAGATAAAGTTTGGTAAGACTTGCACCATAAAGTGTTGGGATCATTAGTGGATAAGGTAGGTAGGAAAGAGAAACCCAAGAAAAATGTGATTGGGTTGAGGATATAAATGATGATTCTAATAGATGACATTATGATGTTGATTAGTTTATAAGGACAATATGAAAACATGACTGGTTTCAAAAAATGAATGTTATGGACCATGTTGATGTAGTTAGTTTCTAAGTTGATAAAAAGGAACTATATCATGTTGGCCAATGTAATTCAAGGAGAAAATTAGTACTACTAGTAGTCACTCAAATCAAAATGTATTAATTTGGATAATTCAGTCCATTTCTTAGTTTATTAAGAATAAATATACTAGGTTGGCCTATGTTATCATGAAGAAAAAATAACTGTTACTACTAGATGCCTAGATTATATTATATTGATTTGGATGATGTATTAGCCTAAGAAATGGTGAAAATTAGATTGTATAAAGTTAATAAATATAGTTAGTTTCTATTAAATTGAAAATAATATTAAATAAAATAATAATGCTGAGATGTTTTAGGTAGTATGGAAATTAAAAAACTTTACGATGAGAAAGTAATATATTGTATCAAACTAGACAATGTAGTCACAGATGTAAACAAAAGTGATTTTATGAATATGGTTGATGTAATTTGATCACATAAGTAATTATCTTGACACTAGATGATGCATTTACAACACATATCACATAATTGTATTGATGTTGGCTGTTGTAATTTTAAATATAACATATAATGGCAAGCATAAAATGGTAAATCTGATTATATTTTTTAATTATATTTTCAAAATAAAATTAGGTATATGTATTAAAATAATTTGTTTGATAGTGTAGGATATTAGAGATACTTGTTCATCTATTGGATAGTGCCAGCATAATATTTTAGATAACTATCTACATAGGTAGAAACATAACTACATCCCAAAATAATTTATTTCAAGTGTAATTCGAAAGTAACTTACTAGTGCTAACTAATTAATATTGCACCACAAAATTAGATAGATGGTTGGCTTCCTAAGGTTCAATAAAAATGAAATTCTAGGTGTTTCTGATATACCATGAGTAACATGGAAATTAAGATTCATGTTTATATTTTCATTATGTCTATGAGTATTAGGGAAATCTCCTCCCACCATGATTTTAGAAAACATAACACTACATAGTGCTTAATGAAAATAACTAATTAGTTTAAAAATTGTTAGAACATGGTTCTAAGGTAAATCCTAATAAAAAATAATGAAGTTATCAAAACATTATAAAAAACCAATTTATGACATTCAATAAGTTGAAATAAAAATGCAATCAAATTGGAACAAAATGTTTGATTAAGCTTTAAAAAATTAAATATTTGTTTTACTTATGGTTAAAAGGAAATTAAATAGAACTATAAAGATGTTGGTCAATGGGATTGTATACAAATTATAAAACTATCAAGATGATCAATGCAATATGTGAACACAAAATTAATAGTAAGGGTTAAACTGTATTGATCTAGTTTGTGTATTTATTAAGGAAAAAATATGAAGGTAAAATTGTATTGTATTGGCTTATACAATTGGCTGAAAAGGGATGAAAATGTAAATATGAAATAGAAATGTATGTAGTTATTCAACATTGTTTTTTAGAAGATAAATTAATATAAAACTATATCATGTTAAATGATGCATTTGGCTAGGATGAATCTATGGACTAAACTATTTTGTGTTGTTTAGTATATTTGACTGATAAATATGAAAATACATAATTATATAATTCTATTTGATATATTTTACTAATGGAGAAAATTACAAAAAAAATGTATCAATATGTTCGATAAAATTTGATAAAAAAAATTAAATAATGGTATCAATCTTTCTGATACAATTGACTAAGTAGGTGAAGGAAATGGAAAGGTTCACTTCATGTTCAATAGAATGTATGCAATAGGATAAGATAAACTTGAAACTATCCTATCTCTAAAGATATATACTTAGGGAAAGTAAATCAAATATGCCCCAATGATTCTTAGTCATTTAGGTGTGATCAAATAGATTTGCAAACCTAGAAAGAGGAGAACCTATAACCCAATGTTAAAGTAAATGGTTCCAAATCCTCTAGATCAATAGCATAATGAAATAGCTATTGTCACTTTGAGTTTCACACTTTCAAGTGGGGTTTTAGGTATCTTCACCTAATTGAGACAATTGTAACTCTCTAAGGATGTGGGCAACCTATGAATAAAGATAACATCTAGATAGGTCTAGTTCCCTTGATGCTACACCTATATTATCTTTACACCTACTCAAATTATAAGGAAAAGTGAAAGATAAATCTAAAATAAAATAGAAAAAGAGGTGGTGTACCAAATTATAGGTCCTCCTCCTCTTTCAATGAGTTGATAATAAAGATAGGAAAAGCTCAATCTGAACACACAACTTCAAATAGTCCTTCTAGCATAAATATTTCAATGTGTAGGTTATAGCTGATACATCTATTAAGAGGGATGATAAAGATTCATAAAATGAAACACTAATGAAGCTTTTCCACACTTAATATTTTAAAAAATACTTAAAACACAACATATGACCTACAAGAAGATAACCTAATCATAAATA
>JARHVA010005713.1:0-207500 GCA_037957365.1 Torreya grandis
AATAACATATATACCAAAATATTTATTTATAACCATATATAACCATAAAACATGAGGGCATGGCCTAGTATGCAACTTTGGATGAAGATTCACCTTAGGCTCAAGACTATAGATATCAATAAAGAAAAATAGTTTTCAAATGGCAACTTTGAGCTTCTTAATAACTAAAATCTAACTAATTTATACCCTTAAATTTTTTTATAGGTCTTATCCATGATAGAGGATAGAATTTTATGTCATTTAGAAGCATTGTAAGTTTTTCAAATCATGCTATAAGATATTAACAAAACCTCAAGGGACTCTATTTTGCACTTTTAGGGAAAATAGTCCCTAAATCTCAATCTTCATCCTTTGGAAGTGGTTTTTTAACTTTTTTTAGCCATATATCACTTAAAATTTTATTTTTATTATCCATTAAACATGTAAGGACTCCATTTATTGTTCCACCACATTTCTTAACACTTTATTGACTATCTTAGTCCCCTGTTTAAGCCACATGTGGGTGACTATTTAAAAATATAGGAACTGAATTTAAGCTTTGGATACTAAGTATAAAAACATGTTTTTTGATGACATAGAAACCTTTACCAAATTTTCCAATGAACTTTTAACAATCCTAAAATATTGAACCATCTCCCAAATTCTTCACCTTTAGCATGACATCATCATGAGAGGCTGTAGATGCATTGTTAGGTTACATATAGGTAGTGAGTAGAGATAGTCCACATACTCAAATAAATATTCCTGTAAAACTAATTTATCTCCCTTCATGGAATTTAAATGGAACATAAAGATTATGAAAATTTTGAAAAAATCACCTATGATTTATTTTAACATTTGTCCTTCATGATATTTGTGTACACATTCATTAATGGTTACCTAACTGTGAATGTTGCATATGAATACAAACTTGTGTAAAATGATTTCAATAATGAAGTTTTAAATGTAAATGGAATACATATCACATTTAAAACATGTGAAAGGGTCCTATCATAACCCTCTAAATCTAGGATAAAGCATGAAGATCTTGAAAATGGTGATACACCAGATAAAATTATTAAATATCCAACCATATGCATATTAAATTTAAATCAAAGGACAAATTGAACATACACTTCTCCAATTTTCATGTTCTCATATCAATGTTACATTGTGAGGTTATGGATGAATGTACATTATTATAAGGACTAGATAAGAGGAATTTAATGACACTAATGAAAATAATAAGTCACTAAATCCTTGTAATATCCTAAAACACTTCACATTCCATATAATAATAAGCTTTCCAACCATAAATAGGAGTAAAAGACTAATAAAACATGTTAAGGAATCTATAGACTTCACTTATACAAAATCAAACATTTCAAATGAACACATTAAGAAAAGTCATGGAATATGTAATAATTAGTTGTATTATTTATTGAAATTTATACAAATTAGTAGGGCTTTACCATACTTAGGTGGAACATCTCTAAAATGGCCAAAATGGATAATTCTTAGAGAGAGAGAGAGAGAGAGAGAGAGAGAGAGAGAGAGAGGAGAGAGAGATGAGAGAGAGAGAGAGAGAGAGAGAGATGAGAGAGAGATGAGAGAGAGAGAGAGGAGAGAGAGAGAGAGGAGAGAGAGAGAGAGAAGTACAAAGGGTCAAAATGACACTTTTTACAGATAAAAAAATGATTTAAATGTGCATGAAAAAGAGAATTTGGGATGAACCATGCAAATTCAAGGTCTACAAGTGACAATCTAAGTCACAAACTTCATGAAAAGTGGCAAGAAACTCCTCATTTTAGCTTAGAAAATACTACCTACATGATTAGCCCTATTAGAATGCCTTATAATTGATTTGAACTAGGTCTGATGGTTTGATTGAATTTTTAAGGGTATAATACATTATTTTCCAATTTTTTTCAAGACTGATCATCTAGAATCACTTGGAGAAGAGTAATCATCTTTTGTTATCAAGAAAACTACTTTTTCATACACCCTGCATACTAGTCATAAAATTTGGCATCATTTTCTCATTAAGATAATTATAAGGAAGTTAATGAAACCTATAAATACCCTTAATTTCCTTATAATTACCAAGGATACATTAAAAATCCATTCACTTGAAGTTTTCCCCCACTTCTCCCCTAGCTTATCCATTAGGCCAATTTTGATTAGCTGAGTTGAAGCACCTAGTTTGGACACTTAGGATTTTATCCTTGGAATAAAATGACCAAAAATAGTTATAAAAAGTATTAATATTCCCTCTAAACATGGTTTCATCTTCAAACCTCCTCTTTTTGTCCTATAAAACACAAAAAATGGTCAAAAATAACATATTTATACCATGTTCATATAGGTTCATACATCTAGTTTGGATGTGAGGGAGCTCAAGTGAGTATTTTTAAATTTATGATATGTTTCATGATCCAAATATGCCATCATATTAGCTTTCCAAGCCCATTTTCAAAAAACTATTTTTTATAAGGGTTTTAGAGGGTTTCTGAGTAGTTTGACTTATTAAGGTTGTTTCATAAAAAATTTAAATTGGAGTTGTAAAAAAATTCTAAAAATTTGGCCTTCAGCGAACCTATTAATATCTCCAAAATCATTTTGTATCCATTCAATACCTCATGAAGGATATGAGCATTCTAAGTTAGTCTATCGAGCTTGTTTCCTTCATTCCAATAGGCTTGATGGGTTTCTAACCCAAAAATGGCTTATCCAAGGTTTATAATGAAATAAAAATCCATTAATACCTATTTGTCCACCCCATAATCACACTTCTACCATATAAAACACTCACTAAAATCTAGAAGTCATGGTGGACCCTAAATTGGCCTTAGGATTTAATCTTGCCTAAAAGGCCTATTTACACCTTTGAGGATCTAGACCTTCCTATAAATTTTATATCATTTTTAGGATGTTATTCATGTTTCCTTTTATGTTTTTTCCACTTATCATGTCACCCTAAAACCTTCTTAGTACTCCTTCACATCCCCTTCTTCCTTTTTAACCAATTAGGCCTAGTTAGATATCCTAGGGTTTGACTACAACTTTAATGATTTATGCCTCCTTGTTTGGTTTTATCTCTCTATGAGGTGTTATTAAATTTTTAATAGTTAATTTTTAACTTATAAATCTCTATAATAGGCTTTAAATAAATCCTTGATCATCTTTTTACCCCATCTTTTCTAAGACTATTCAGTTTTGTGCACAAGGGGAGTGCCCTCTATCTGAGACAAAATAGAGGGAAGCCCCCTACTTCCTCAGAAAATTTTTATTACTTAAAGAGATTAAAAAATTATTTAAAATTTCCTATACAAAATTTTAATTCTTGATCTGGTGATTTAACCCTCCAAATGCATGAAAGTATGAGACAAACTTTGTAGAAAGGGCATTGTCTTCAAGGTTTGCATTTTAAACTAATTAATACTTGTCTAGATTATTTTATAGATGACTGAACACACTTGAAAATTCCTCATTAAATTTTCACAATATTACCTCAATAATCATACCATCCCTTAACTCATTCACCTACTTTCTCCTTCTTCATACTCTTTGGATGGGCTTGTTTCTCCCCCAAGAGTGTTCTACCTCTAAGATAAAGTAGAGGGGTATTGCTCTATATATTAGGAAAAAATGAGTAAATATATATTTTAGTCTTATCCCAAATGGTTATATATTCTGAAAATTAATATTTTATTTCCTTTATTTGATCTTCAAGCACCTCAAACTTCTACAAAATAGCCTCTAAACAAGACTATGTATAAAAACCCCGATTCTATTTCCTATTTGGTGTACCTATAGGTACTTATCTTATTGGGGTAATTTAATTGATATGATATCATATTAATTCATAAAATTCATCTATATTATCCTTTATTCACCTATAATACCTACTTGTCATGTCAAAGACTTGGGATAACCCTCAATTACATCATTGTCATTATACAGTCACCTATGGTTGACTATGTTGGATTCTCTTTTGACCAGTAGGTTACCATAAGTTAATTTAGACCTTGTGTTATATTTTTAGAGGATTTAATTCGAATTATAATCCCTATTTTAAGTCCCTAGTTCATTTGGATTACTCTAACTATCACCTAAAGGACTTTGCCTCAGTCCTCTGTCCACCTACAGTCACTCAAAGTTAGCTATAATGGGATTCTTTAAGGTCTTATAGGTTTCATTATGTATGTTTAAATCTTGAAAATAAGGATGAATACCCTCTTAAAATATCCTAAACCATAATTAGACTGTCCTCATTATACTTTCTATGTTCATGGTTGAAAGAGGTCCATTTCAATCAGTCCAACCTTCTTTCTCTCTGCCTGTACTTAGCTAACTTGTAGGTGATCATTAGCTCTTAATGAGACACCTGTAGGTGTGAATGGGAGAATATAATTATAATTTAAACCTTCCTTTCATAACATTTGGACCAATAATTATTTAATTAACCATATAAAACTAATTAGTTAAAGAGGCATGTTTTGGCATTGTAACACTACATATAGGAGTCTCTTATAGCTCAAAACTATAGAAGTCACTGCTTGTAGACAATGGTTAAGGGTGGCATTTTTAGACCTTATAATAGCTATCTTTAATTAATTATCTTGACCTAAAACCTTTTAGATTTAATGCATTGTGATAAGGATATAATATAAAACTATTTATATACCTCAAAAGTCTTGACAACCTTGTCATATGACCTTTACAAAAAGGCCTAGGTACTCTATTTTTCACTCTTTAGGGATTTGATCCCAAAACTCAGTTACCATCCTTAGAAAGGTTTCTCATATTTTTTTTCCCCATATTATCACCTCGTATAGGTCTTTTATTTCTCTCTTAAATATATTATGATCCCAGAAGGAGTTTTACCCATTTGATTCAATACTTTATAAACAACTCCTTAGCTCTCTATTAAACCCCTATAAATGACTATTCTGATGCACAAATAGTCAAAATTAATAGATTGGTAGAACCTTACTTTTGTCATTTTAAAAATACTTTTGATTTACTCTCATGATTGAAAATGAAACATCAAGATGTTGACAAGTCTAAAACAATCTTCTCACACTCCATTTCAATGTTGGACTCTTAAATAAATGCAGACACAGAGGTATGTTCATGGCTCTGTCTAATTGTATAATATTGTTTATGACTATCATCTCAAAAACTTTGGGATATTTTTGGTACATAAACTAACTTTTCATTACAAAATAACATGAAAAAACACCTTTTATAATCTATAATTCCCATTTACAAAGTGTGATTAGAGCTAAAAAAACATGACTATAACTGAGTGGCAGGCAGAAAGCTAACTATGAGTATGATAATGGACTGAGAGTTTGATCCAAACATGGAAAATAGGTATTAAAAATGGAATATTACATGTAAATACACCATATAATACTCTCATGAAAGCCTCCTATATTGAAATTCAAACTCCTACAAGTGGAAAAACTGACTAAAAGTACTCAGGGTGGCACCCTCTTGAAAAGTGAGTTATATTGATCACTCAAATTACCATAAAAAATGAATACAAGATTGGGGACCATTGGAGGAAAAATTAAAAATAATCTATAAGCAACAATAATATCTATACTGTATGGAATCCTTCAGAAACAAGAAAAAAACATATAGGGTGCATAGATTAGCAGGTAGATTTACATAGTCAACTTGTTAACAATGGTTCATAAAGCAAAACTGATCAATATTTAAAATAATTATATGAAAATTAATCTATATTATTTTATTAAAACCTCCCCAAGGAATTTTATTTGAAACCTCTTGATTTATCTGTATGAAGAAAAAAATTGTAAGTCACTTTTATTTACCAAGAAGGGTGAAAAGGGACTAGAATGGTTTTGATAAATAAATGGCACTTTAAGATCAAATAAAAAATGGAAATGAGCTTCAAAAATTTTAAAGGGAAATTATTAATCATTTTACATGTGGCACACTTCCTAAGGAGGTCATACAAATGCCAAACTCCTCTTTTCCTTAAAAAAACTACCCTTTCTTCTACATAACCTACCATATTTAAGTTATTTAAATTGATTAAGAATTAAGTAGACACATGGATCATTAAATCATCTTTTTTAAATTTAAAATCTTAAAATAAAACCATGTAAAGCATTAAATGTACCTTTTTTACCCCTAAAATGACCCAAAATGATAAATGTACATAAAAAATAATTGACCAAGGACAATATAACATTAATTGGCATAAATTTAACTATAATACACCCCATGAAACTCATATTACATCCCCTATAGACCTATAAAATCATTTTTTTACTATAGGTGACCCAATTTGACTAAAAATTCAAATTTGGTCAACAAATTAGTGACTCATAAGGGTAGTATGCCTACTATACTAACTAGACCAGTATCCTCATCAGTCCATTGGGCTTAGGAGTCATCTAAATTCTAATACAAATAAGGATAACCTTTGACTATTTACTTTGATCAAGATAATACCACTTGATTACCTCAACCAAAAAAATGAAAAGACACACACCAAAAAATCAAGCACACATGTGCTCAAGGCACTTAGGGGAATCTGAAAACAACTATTATGTATAACTAACAACTAAGCTTACCTCCCTCCTAGATCAAATGGAAAAGATTGAGACTCTTCTTGCTTCATGAAATGAATTATTGAATGAGGCATATATCCTTTAGCATTTATGCCTCCAAATTTTATGCAATGTTTGCCAACCTCATTGACATGATGTTCAATGAGAACCAAGCAGACCCAAACAAGCTAACTATGGAAATTAACTCCTCTTGTATCCAAATATCCTCAACTTTGTCATGTGGATCCTCCATTATAGATTTAAATTGTGATTCAAGGCATACTTTGTTGACTTCCATAGTGATCTCAATAAGATTGGGATTCCTCTCAGCTACAAGTTCTTCTAGATCATCAAGGAGATTAGCATACTCTATCCAATCTTGATCATTATCCTCCATGGAATATTTTTTACTCACCTTGTCATACACTTATCCCTCAACTTTTAAAAGCTTATCAAATTATTAAAATAAATTAATTTTTATCTACCAATCATCCTTGATAATACACTCCACTTCATGCTTGAAATGGTCATCTACATCCTCATGATTAAACACAGATTCTTCTTCATATAAATCTTTCTTCATGTCTTGCCCACATTCCTCATGGATACACATCTCAAATATGGAGGCAACAACTTGTGAATTATACATTTTTTCACCAAAGGGAGTCCCTTGGCAATCTCTTCCTCATAATCACTCATGAGGTATTCTTGATTAGACATGAATAGAGTTTGCTTTTCTTCAGTTTATTTTATCAATATAGGCTCTTCTTCCAAGATTTCTTCTTCAACACAAGGAGTGTATGCTTCATAATCAACCAAACAAGCATATTTAACATAATATCTCACCTCTTCTTCATCACTTAGGACCTATTTAGGAATTTCAAATTATACCTTAGCTATCATAATCTAATGTTTTTTTATCAAGGGTTGTAATATCTTCCATCTCTTCTTTAGTGATTGCAAGACTAGGCATCTTGCAATCTAGTGACTTAGCCCAATAAGGCTACCAAGGAGTTGCATTTTATTCAAAAAATAGTTCTAAATTTTCCTTAACTAGATACTCTTATTTTTTTCCCACACCATAGGTCCATCAAGTCAAAGGGTGATGGGATGAGGACAAAATAAACTAGTTGGTGGGGATGGAACATAATGCTCAAAATCAGATTGAGAATGCAAAGTTAGGAATTCTTTTGGGAGATCTTAAGGAAGGGGAGGTATACCTTGGGTTAAAATAACTTGATTTTCTTCCTTCAACTTTAAATTCACTTCATTCACATCTAAATAAACTTGGTAACTATATTTAAATAGGTTATATGGAGTGTGTTTAGGCATGGAGTCTTCTTTGGGGTCTAAACCTTCCATCACACCTTGGCTTAGTAACAGTATTCTTGACTCCAATACTTCAATTTGTTTGGCTAGTTTATCTTGACAAACTCTTTCTTGAATATAATATGAATCATCATGAGTATTAGGGATACATTATGGTTGACATGGAACACAAGAAGCTTCATGAGGAAGGGTGGAAGAAATGTGTAATGGACCAACACCATTCTCAACTTCACACTTCTTGATAATACTTATATCTTATTTATTTCCCCATGATTCCATTATCTTACTCTAGATTAGGATGTTAGGATTAGAATATTTTTCTTGAGGAATGGTATGAGAAGTTTGTGTAGGATTAAAAGTATTGTCAACTTCACACTCTTTGTCAAGACTTTTGTCGTCTTTCTTTCCCCATGACTCCACTATCTTGTTCCAACTTAGGACATTAGGATTATGAGTCTCTTTTTGAGTTGGTGGGGATTAAATATGAGAGGGAAATGATGTATTTAACTCCACTTATTTGTTTGATAACATGGAGTACTGTAAATGCATATTAGATAACTCAATTTGCCTATCAAGATTACCTTCAAACATAATATTTATCCTTTCAACTTCCTCCTCCAACTGATTTGTAAAAGGATGAGTTTGATATCTTTAATTTGGATTGTGAGTAGGGGTAATATATGGATGATAGGAAACTTTTGGAATTGGATATGAATGTTGATATTTTTTTTGAGGTTGTCAATCATGAACCCTTAGCCTATCCTCTAAAGAAGAAACTAGGCCACTCACACCAAACATCTCACTTACGAGCCTTTACCAATTGGCTCTCTCAATAGGTACCCACTCTCTTTTTACCAACTCTGATGCTTCTATCACCTTATGAATGAAATGATTAGGAACATATATAACACATAATCTTTGTGTGTCAAGATCCAACATGTACCTCTCATATCCCAAAAGTGTTTTCTTGAAGGTAGAAATGGATGGAGTTGAGGAGTGGCTAGGTTGACTAGGAAAAGCAAGATATTAATAAGGCTGGATATAAGACTGATATAAATAATGAAAAGGCTGAATATGATAATATTGGGGATGATAATAACCATATTGTGGATGGTAAACTTCATTAAATGGTTTGTTAAGATCTTGCTCTTATTGATAAGGAATATTATAAGCTTACAATGTCTCACCAACTTGTAAATAACAAAACTCAAAACCAAATTCAGCCATGAAAACTCATGAAAGAAATAAAATAAATAAATTATCACAAATAATATTCAAAAGGAAACCTGGGATTCTTGACTATTTGATGTAGCTTCAAAGTTGCCATTGATACTTGAATAGATGTCTCCAAACGCTGATTATTGAGAGACAACACCAAAAATTTCTCAACTTCTTGGACCAAGAGTCCACCTAGTATGACAAAAACTATTGTCACTTAGATTTTAACCCTTTTAGGATATGTCAAATCCCTTATCATCCAAGTGGAATAATGGAATCACATTTAGGCTTGTAGGTAGCCTAAGGAATGAGGTGAATCTCTAGATAGGGTTGGCTCCCTTGATGTACCACTTTGGATTGAAACTAATAATAACCAAAAAGGGAGAGAGATAATTGAAATAAAAATAGTATAAGGGAGGTGATATACTAAAAAACATTATGCCATCTAATCATATGGATATTACACTTGAAATCAAAGGACAAAGTAAACATACACTTCTACCATCTTCATCTTCTCACATCAATGTTACATTGTGAGGTTATGGATGAATGTATAAAGTTAGGAGGAATATAAAAGAGGCCTTGAATGGAAATAATTAAAATAATAACTCACTAAATCATTGAAATATCCTAAAACACTTCACATGCCCTATAAGAAGAAGTTTTCCAACTATAAATAGGATGAAATAATGATAAAACATGATAAGGAATCCGTAGTCTTCACTAATGAAAAATCAAACATAAAAAATGAAAAAACTAATAATATTCATGTAATAGGTAAAAATAAGTTTTATTATTGATCAAAAGGTATACAAATTATAAGGTATTCATCATACTCTGGTGGAACATCCTTAAAATGGCCAAAATGGCTAGTTCATGTAGAACTTGAGAGAGAGAGGAGAAGAGAGAAATACAAGGGTCAAAAATACACTTTTAAATATTATAAAATAAGTTAATTTTGAATTATAATAGGATTTTTTATGAACCATGAAAATTTAATATATACAATTGTCAATCCATGTCACAAACTTCATTAAAAGTGGCAAGAAACTCCTCATTTTGTCTTTAAAAAATTGCCTACATAATTATCCCTATTTTAATGCCTTATAAGTGATTGGTACTAGGTATAATGATTATAGTGAAGTTTAAGGAAATCATAAATTCATTTCCATGTATTGGTTATAGGCTTGATCATCTTAAATCATCTATAGAAGATCAATCATCATCTATTATGATAAAGCTAATCTTACATACACCCTACATAGTTTTCATCAAATTTGGCTTTGTTTTATAATAAAAATTAGTGGAAGGAAGTCAATGACACATTATAATACACTCCATGTCCTTATAGGTATCAATGACACCTTAAAAATATATTCCTTTGAAGTTTTCATACTTCTCTGTAGCTTGTCCATTAGGCTAGTTTTGACTAGCTAAGTTAAAGCAACTAGTTTGGAAACTTAGGTGTGTTTTTTTGAATAAAATGACCATATGGAGTTATAAAAATTCTAAATATTACCTCCAAACTTTGTTTCACCTTCAAAATCCTCCTGTATCTTGCACAACACAAAAAATGGTCAAAATACCTTGTTTCTACCATGTCCATATAGGTCCACATAGCTAGTTGGCATGTGAGGGAGCTTGAGTGTGTCATTTTAAAGTTCCAATAGGTTTCAGTATAAAAATATGCCATAAAAATATCTTTTAAACTCCATTTTCACCAACTACTCTTTACAAGGGTTTTGGAGGGTTTTTAATCAATTTCACTTCTTAAGGTTATTTTATAAAAAATTGACATTAGAGTTGAAAAAAATTCCAAAAATTTGGCATTAAAGGACCATATTAACATATCCAAACTCCTTTTATATCCATGTAATGCTTCATGAAATAAATGAATGTTTGAAGTTAGCTTATTGAGCTTGTTTCCTTCATTCCAGTAGGATTGATGGGATTTTGAGCCAAAAATGGATTCTCCAAGGTTTCTCATGACTCCAAAGGCCTTAAAAAAAATTTATCCACACAATAAACATACTCCCACCATATATAACACTCATAAAAATATATAAGTGATGGTGGACCCCAAAATGGCCTTAGGATTGAATCTTGCTTAACATGCATGTTTACACCTTTGATGATCTAGACCATCCTATAAACTTTATAACGTTTTAAACATGTTATTCATGTTTAATCACATGTTTTTCCACCTAAATTTCACCCTACATAATTCTAAGTACTCCTTCTCAACCATTCTTCCTTTTTTACAAGTTAGGCATAGTTGGGAACCCTGGGGTTTGACTGTAAATTTAATGATTTAAGCCTCTATGTTTGGTTTCGTATATCTATGAGGTTTTATTAAAACTTTCCTATTTATGTTTCAAATTATCAAGATATTTTATAGGTTTAAAAAAATATTTGATCATCTTCTTACCCATATTTTTGAAGACTATCAGTTTTATGAACAAGGGGAGTGCCCTCTATCTAAGACAAAATAGAGTACAATCCCTTACTTCCTCAAATAATTTTGATTGATTTAATATATTACCAAATTATTTAACATTAATTTTAAAAAAATTTAATGCTTGATCTACTGATTTGACCCTCCAAATGCATGAAAGTATGAGATAGACTTATAGAAAGGGCACTGTCTAAACGGTTTGCATTTTGGACTGAGTAATACTTGTCTATATTCATTTATAGATTCTTGAAAAAAATTTAAATTTCCTCATTAAATTCTCATAATATTCCCTCATTTATATTATTATCCCTTAACTCATTCACTTAATTTTCCTTCTTCATACTCTTTAGATGGGCTTGTTGATCTTCAAGAGTGCTATGCCTCTGAGATAGAATAGAGGGCTATTGCTCTATATATTATGATTAAATGAGTGTATCTATAGTTTATTATTATCCAAATGGTTATTTTTGATGAAAATTAATATTTAATTCCTTTAATTTATCTTTAAGCATCTCAAACTTCTACAAAATAGCCTCTAAATAAGACTATGTATAAAATCCTAATTGTGTTTCCTATTTAGTGTACCTATAAGTGCTTATCTTCTTGGGGTAATTTAATTGATATTAGGTCCTCATAATCCATAAAATTCATATAAATTCTCCTTAATTCACCTATTATACCTAGTTGTAACTTTAAATACTTGGGATAGCCCTCAATTACATCACTATCATTATACAGTCACCTATGGCTAACTATATTGGAGTCTCTTTTTGACCTATAGGTTTTCATGCATTCATTTATAAATTTTTTTAGATATTTATATTATTTACTTGGCATGATATTCCTTATTTCAAGTCCCTGGTTCATTGGGCTTAGCCTAACTATCACCTAGAAACATTACCTCAGTCCTTTATCCACCTAGAGTCACTGAAAGTTGGTTATATGGGAGTCTTTAAGGTCATATAGGTTTCCTTATGTATGTTTAGGTCTTGAAAATAATGATAAAAAATCTATTGAAACACCCTAAACCATACATAAACTTCCCTCATTATACTTGATATGTTCATGGTTGAAATGAGGTCCATCTCAAGTACTCCAATCTTCTTACTCTCTACCCTTGCTTACCTAACCTGTAGGTGATCATTAGCTCTTAATGAGACACCTTTAGGTGTGAATGGGAGAAAAACATAGAATTTCAACCTTAATTTCATACCCTTTTGACCAATAATTCTTTCATTAACTATGTAAAACTACTTAGTTTTATAAGCATGTTTTGGCATTGTAACACTAGATATAGGAGTCTCTTATAGCTCAAAACTATAGGAGTCATTACTTGTAGACAATGGTTAAGGTGGAATTTTTAGACCTTCTAATAGCTACCTTTAATTAATTATCTTGACCTAAAACCTTTTATATTTGATTTATTATGATAAGAATACAATACAAAACTATCTAGATTCCTCAAAAGTCCTAGCAACCTTGTCCTATGACCTTGTCAAAAAGGCCCACGTACTCTATTTTCACTCTTTAGGGATTTGATCCTAGAACTAAGTTACCATCTTTGGAAAGGTTTCTCATATTTTTTTTCCATCTTAGCACCTCATAAAAAAAATTATGCTCTTTTCAATCTATTAGGATCTCAAAAAGAGTTTTACCATTTTCTTCAATACTTATGAACAACTCCTTAGCTCACTGCTAACCCCTGTAAATGACTATTCTAATGCACAAATAGTCAAAATTAGTAGATTGGTAGAACCTCTACTTTTTTCATATTCAAATACTTTTGAGGTCCTCTCATTATTTCATTAAAACATCAAGATGTTCACAAGTCTAAAACAATATTCTCACACGCCATTTCAATGTTGGACTCTTCAATAAATGTTGACACAGAGGTATGTTCATGGTTGCATGACTATATATATATATATATATATATATATATATATATATATATATATATATATATATATATATATATATATATATATATATATATATATATATATATATATGACTATCATCATAGACCCTTTAGTATATTTGGGGTGTCTAAACTAACTTTTATTACAAAATAACATGACAAACACCTTTTATAATCTCTAATTCCCCTTTACAAACATGATCAGAGATTAAAAACATCACTGTAACTAAGTGACATGTAAAAAGCTAACTGTGAGTATGATAATGGATTGAGAGTGTTATCCAAACATATAATTATGAGGCCAAAATGGAAAATAGGTAGTAAAAATGGAAATAAGACATGAAAACACACCATATCATACTCACATGAAATCCTCTATATTGAATTCAAACTCATGTAAGTGGAAAACTAACTAAATCTTCTCATGGTGGCACCCTCTTGAAAAGTGAGTTATATTGTTCATTAAAACACCATAAAACATGAATCCAAGAATTGGGACCATTGGAGGAATAATTAAACATCATCTAGAAGCAACATTAGTACCTATATTGTATGGAATCCTTTAAAACAAGGTAAAATCTATAGGCTGTATAGATTAGCAGGTAGATTTACACAGTCAATTTGTTAGAAATGGATCATAAAGAAAAAATAATCAATATTAAAAATAATTATATGAAAATTAATGTATCAAATTATAATAAAACCTCTACAAGGAATTTGAGTTGAAACCTCATACATTATTCATACCAAGCAAAAACCTGCAAGTCACTTTTGCTTGCCAAGAAGGGTGAAAAGGGAATAGAATAGTTTTGAGAAATAAATGGAACTTTAAGATTAAAAAAATCATGTAAATTATCTTTGGGAAGCTAAAGGATCACTTCTTGACCATTTACCATGTGGCACACTTCCTAAGGAGGTCTTACTAGTGCCAAACTCCTTTTACCTCAAGAAAAATGCCCTTTCATCTACATAACCTACCATATTTCAGTTATGTAAATTTATTAAGACTTAATTGGACACATAGGCCATGAAATAATATTTTTTAACCTTTACATTTACCAATAAACCCATAAAAATCATTAAATGCACCTTTTTGACCCCTAAAGTGACCCAAAATGATAAATAGACATAAAAATAATTGAATAAGGCCAATATAACATTAATTGACATAAATTGAGATATAATAAACCATATTAAACTCATATTACACCCCATATAGACCTATAAAATCAATTTTTTATTATAATTACCCTAATTTGACTAAAAAGTCAAATTTGGTCAACATCTAGAAAGGTGAAAAAGGATCAAAATGGTTTTGGGCCTTTTTTAGCACTTCCAAAGTGTTTCAAGAACTAATATGGATCTAAGTAAGATAAATATTCATTCCATTAACTTCTCCCATGTTTAAAACTCTCCCATAGGTCATACAAGTGCCAAACTTTTTCTTTTTCCTTTGATAACTACTTTTTCTTCTGAAGAATCTACCACTTTTTAGTTTTGACAGTTGATTAAGACCTCTTAAGACACATGTCATGTGACATCACTTTTTTTAACCTTAACATTTCCATATCATTCTATACAACTCATTTAATGCCTATTTATGACCTCCAGAATGACTCAAAATGATAAATAGACTAAAAGATTAATTGCCAAAAGTTAATATATCATTAAATGACATGAATTAACCTATAAAATACTCTATGACAAAGTATTATACCCATAAAAACATGTAAAACTCAATTTTTTACTTATAGGTACCCCCAATTTGACCTATAAAGTCAAATTTGGTCAACAAATTGGTGGCTCATAGGGGACGTATGCCATCTTTACTAACTAAACCAATAACCTTATTAGTCCATTGGGATTAAAGAGTAATTTGAATTCTTAAAGAAAATAAGAAGACGTTTTACCATTGACCATAGGCTTTGATTAAGACAAGAACACTTGACTACCTAAACCACTCAAAATAAAGGACACACATAAATCAAATCAAACACACCAATAAGACACACATGTGCCCAAATCACTTATGAAAAATAGGAAGAAAACAACTATATACAACTAAAAATTAAGCATACCTCCCTTCCTAAGATCAAAAGGATTTTTTTTTGCATCTCATTCTTCATGAGATGAATAATTATGCCAAGCAAGTTGCTCTTTGGATTGAATACTTAATGAATTAGACCTATTTATTGGTACTTCATGTAGACACCGCAAACGTGTCTGCACCTTGGTTCTCCCCCTTGTCCACCTCAAACCCCTATCCTAACCCTTGGCCTCCATTTGATTAAAATAACTTAAATATTTTAATCAAGTGGGCCCCTTTCCACCCTACCCTTGCCACCTTGGATCCTCCCTTGAATCCCTCCACCTTCCCCCTAGCATTTATTATGTCAAATCTCCTCATTATATTCCCCCCCACGCCCATTTAGGCATCCTCGTGACCGTTCTTCCCATAACCCCTCACCCGGCGGCGTGCAAGAATGGGCAGAGGCTATTTTTAGTCTCTGTCCCCATTCTGCCACCGCCGACGTCGGCGATCCTTCGGCCGACGTCGGTGAAACTACCGGCGTCAGCAGCCTTCATTACCCCTTTCTGCATCCATTGCAGCCCCTGGACCCTTGAGCTCGCAAATAGAATTCTCTTGGCATTTTGGCATTCGTCTCTCCTCCATCTGGACCTCGTGCAACAGCAGCAACAAGTGCAAAGGCTCTGGATCAGGGATTTCTTCTTACAACAAGTCTTTCGTGGCTCCAACAACAGTTCCTCCGTTCTTCAGCCAGCAAGCCAAAAAGTAAGCACCATCTGTTATTTCATTTCATTCTTTCATTTAGTCTCAGTTATCTATCCTATCTACTGTCTTCTGCTAGCTGTGTCCTTCCCCTGAGAGGCTGAAAAGCCTTCTCAGAACCTGTCCCCTATCCATCTTCCTCTTCCCTGTCTCCCTTTCTACACAATCCCAGACAACTTCCTCATCCCTCTGTCAACAAAGACCCTATACAGGGCACCTAATAAGAACTAGACCACTCCCCAGTCCATCCAAATTTGTCCCCGAACTCTGTCTCGACCCTGTTCACAAACCAGACCCATCCACAGTCCAGAAACCAAACCAGACCCGACCACAGGCCACAACCCCGACCGACGTCGGCAGGATAACCGACGTCGGCAGACCGCATAACTGACGCCGGCAACATTTCCGACCTCGGTGACTGTCTTCAGCCCAACAACTCCTTCAGGTAATCATTTTGTCTTTTCTTTCCTTTTTAATTTGTTTATCACTTCTGTATTCTGGCATTCTATATTTTCTTGATCTTTTATCTGTCTGTTATCAGTGGGTTGACCTCCCTTGAGGAAGTTTTCACACTTCCGGGAACAAGCTTTCACTTGGCAACCCACCGCCTATCCATCTAACATTTTCTTGTCCAAGTTCTTTTTCTTTGCAGGTGTCATTCCTCCACAGCCAAAGAGGGGTGCTCACAAACGTCTGGATTACGGTGCGCGATCTTTATCCAGGTACTTCACAAGCCTTGTCCATTATTCTTTTAGTTTCTTCTCTCTTTATGATCTGAAAAGCGAATTAGTGATAGAAACATCCTGGCACGCCCGGTGGGACCCTAGGTTCCTCCTGGGTTCCTTTTCTTCTTCATTCATTTAGGAGCATTAGGTTCTTACCTTTTCTCTTCCTTCTTTTCTTCTCAATGACACTATAAGCAGGACTAAAACGAATCTTTCTTCCTTGCATTTCTAGACTAGTCTAAACATCATACTCTCAACCCTTTCTCAAACTTGTCTTCATAACAAACATCACATTTCGACTTGGGCATTAAAACGTATTGCACTTTCATTTTTGCTTGTGCTTGCATTAGTCCACATCTAGTAACTTAAATCCGCATATTGAATAAATCATAGACACTTGATGTTACACTACCAAACCACATGCACTAAACGAACATAAAACTTACCTGAGACAAGGCCCGACTGGGATTTCATCTCCCAGCAGATACCTTACCCGTCCCAGTGACCCTACCTGGATTTCATCACCAAGGGGGAAGCCCACTCCGTTCTCTGGCGGAGGATAAACTCTAGGCGAGGTATATCTTGGCTAAGCGAGACCAGCTAACCACTAGAATCGTGAAGTGAGGGGAGCTTGCTCTTGAGCACTAGGCCACGTACCAGACCCTAACACATATCTTTGAGCACCTAAAACAAGACCCGAAACCATCTTTAGACCGCCTTCTTCTAGGACCCATTTTTCAGCCAATCTCCCCAAACATTCATCTAAGGCATAAGCCACAAATTCTAAAGTTAATTCCTAGGATTTATTGCTTAGGCTTGTTTGTCTTTCTCTGTTTTCCTCTTCTCATCTGTTTGTTTGAGTGAGTAAGGATGCTTTCTTCTTTGTTTTTCCAAGAATCTTCAAACCTTTTGGTTCTCTGGAAAACACAGTCATCGACATTGGTTCTGCCACCGACGTCGGCTTTCCCTTGTTACCGGCATCGGTTCTGACACTGACGTCGGCTTTCCTATCTTACCGGCATCGGTTATCTGACCGACGTCGGCCACATTTCTTACCGACATCGGTTTTTCTACCGACGTCGGTCTCTGTCACTGTCCTTTTTTTTCAAAACCAGCAGCCTAAAACCTGTCCCTTCTCTGTCAAAGACTCTATCTTGGTTTTCTGAAACTGAGCAACACAGTTCCTGAAACCTGAACCTTCTTTGCCTTGCATGGTTTTGACTCGTAGCCAAGCCAAGGCTCTTGTCAACCACACTAGCCGTCAACCACTTCCATCCACCCCATCCGTGACCAAGCCTACAATGGAGTTCAACTCAGAGACCGAAAGAACTCCTACCCGTCCAACCCCGCCGCAGACTCCTATTGTCCAAAAAGGGGACCAAGACTTTGAACGATTCTTGGACCTCAACGTCAAGGCCTTGCAACACTATCTCGCGCATAGCTGAACGCAAGACTCCTTGGGCAATCCAATCTACGGAATGCCAACCTCCCTTGCCGCAACTACGGCTATATCGATAGTATCCATAGTTCAACCTTTGGACACTCAAGCCATCGCTTTGACCACTGACCAGACTTTGACCAATCCTCTAGGTGTGGCCTCTCCCTCTATCATTGGGCCCACTTCCATCGGGGTTCCGGCCCCCTATCAACCTCAACCCGCTTAACCGCTATCCACTCCTTTTCAAAACCTCATCGTCTCTATTTTGCCTACCCTGGCCCCTATCAACACCAGGGTGGCTTCTTATCCCTTGGCCCCTGTTACCACGATCCAACCTCTCGTGGCAACATCGGGCCTAGCTATGTCTTCTACCCAACCACCTTTAGCTTCCACTTCTGCCCCTGCGATTAGTCATCCATACATTGTACAACCAACTATGTCGCACGCCTCCTCTAGCCTCTTCCAAGCACCTTACAACTTAGGGGGTGCGCAACCCGTCAATCCGTCGGCAGACATCATCAAAATGCTGATGGACAAGATGACCAACCTAGAGACATCTGTTTCCGGCTCGCGCAATGCTCTTTCATACAAGCAGATCTGCAACGAGCCCATTCATCCTTCTGTCCCAATCAGACCATATCCTAGCCAGTGGGAGCTTCCAAAGTTTTCTCGCTTTCAAAACAAGGAAGACCCACAACAACACTTGCGGGCATTCAGACATGCCTGCTACCTCATTGGCCATGACGATGCATTACTCTTACGCATGTTTCCTATGTCTCTCTCGAGTGCTACGCTCGACTGGTACAGCTCCCTTCCTAGCCATTCTCTCTTCTCATTCACATAATTGGCTCAGCTCTTCCTCGATCACTTTTCCATCAACATAACCAAGAAGGTCTCAATCACGGACCTCTATTCTATCCGGCAATTCGAGGACGAGTCCATAGCCGACTTCGTTGCTCGATGGAGAGGCCTCATCAACCAACTCTCCTTTTCCTTACCCCAGGCTGAGCTTATTGAACTCTTTTCCCAAGCATGTGCCAGACATATCTCTTCCACCCTGAGGGTTCAAACCTTCCACACTTTTGACGAGGCCTTCACGATGGCCTACAAACTTGAGTTGCGTGCCATCGAGGAGAATAAAGTCAAGTTGCGGAGTAAGAATCCCAGCTCTAAGACCAATGACTCTTCTTCTGCTAAGCCATCATCATCCAATTCTAAATCCAAGGCTTCAGCTAATGCCATGGTAGTTAGACCTTCATCTTCTTTGACCAATCAGCCTGAGCCATCCACATCTCAGAGCGCTACTCGCCAATTCTAGCAAAGATACGTGCAACGACGATATACTCCTCTCAGAGAATCATATGCGTCTGTGCTGGAAAAGCTTGTTAAACAGGGAGTCCTCAATCTCCCTCAAGCCCGACCTCCTCCACAATTCGATCCCTCACGCACCATCCCCGCATGGTATAGGGAGCAAGACTTTTGTAGCTTCCACCGTGTTAAGGGCCATGACACAGAAAACTGCAAAACTTTTAAGAACATAATCCAAGATATGCTTGAAAAGGGGGATCTCATCTTAGACAATCCAAATGCACCCCCTAATCAGGCCATTGACATCTTCAAACAACCTTTCCCCAATCATCTGCCAACTCAGAACAATGTCCAGACCTTAATTGATGACAATCATGAACACAATATTCGAACAGTTAATACGATCTCTCCTTTCATCCCCAATCAACCTCAAGAGGTTAGTCCATCAATCAGTCCGTCACATGTGGATGAACCTCTTTCCCTGGCTAGTTCTCCGTCGACCTCTCTCATCTTGGAGGACGCCTCAGCCTTACCAGCACCGCCGGTCTCGCCATCCTCCTTTCTATTGCCTATGGAGGACCCAACCTTTCCTACTCCTCAGCCGCAAGTGGAGGGCACCATCATCCCTGCCCTTTACCCGCTGGAGGAGCCTCGCTCCCTGGTTTCTTCTCCACCCAGGGAAGAACCTGTCTCCCCTTCGTATTCATCTAAATCTATCATGACTTCACCACACCATGCGTCTAAGACCACTACACCCATCTCGTCTTCAACCTCGCAACCATCAACATCTTCTTCTCAGCCATTTTCCTGGTTAGTGGAGAAAATTGAACTTATCCCTCTGAGGAAAGTGACGCCTCAGGTGATGTGGGAGCGTCTTAAAGCCCTTCAACATACCTGCGCCCTCTCATCACAATCCGCTAATCCTCCCAAGGCAGAATCTCGTCAGACTCTTGACAAAGACCAGACTCTCAAACCTCAACCAAACCCGTCAAAACCAAAGCTTGCATCTATCTCGTCTAAGCCCATCAAGTCATTTGGCATTCGTCCTGTCTCCACCCTCACTCACCCACAAGTGAAGGTGGACCTAGGCCAGACCTCGACCAGTAGTAGTCTTCCAACCAAGTCGAAGAAGACTGCCAGACCACAGAAACGAATGCCTCCTTCCCTATCACCATTGCCATCCATTTTGGGCCCCCATCCTTCGACCTTGGCTAGCATCCTTCCCACTCCAGCCTTCAACCAAAACTCGTTGCCTCCTTTGCTTCCTCTGCCTACTTCCAGCCGTTCCTCTCCCAAAAAGGCGGTATCAATCACCAAGAAAGAGCCGTCTCCATCTGTCACCGTGCCATCAACCCATAAGGTGGTATGAAAACCTCTTCTAACCTCGCCTAAGCAAAAGTCACCAACCTCACGCATATCAAATAGCACAGACCCTCTATTGGGCTCATACTCGTTGATATTGCACCGACTTCTGCAGACTTCCGACATAACCCTTCCGCCCATCAAGCCTTTCCAACCTCTCGGGTCCAAGCCCTCCTGGTTCAACGACACAAAAATTTGCTTATATCATCATACACCAGGACACGACACCGAGACTTGTTGTGCCCTCAAGGCCATCATCCACCGCCACATGGAGAAAGACACTCTTCTCCTTGAGGACACTCTTGACTAGACCCTGACTCCTTCCTGTCTAACCTCTTCAAACACGTCAACATCTCACCAGCAAGACATGACCCCTTCTTTGCCTCCCATTTTCAAAATCAATGCTATCCGTGTAACCACTAGGTCGGAAAAGGACAAGGCCAAAGAAAAAGCTGCCATTCCTTGGGCCTATCCCTTCGTCAAGCCACCTCTTGCGCCCAAGCCTAAAATTTCTATCCTTGGCGCATCCCAACCTTCTTCGTCTTCCTCTTCTGGGCCAATTCATGACTCCATGCTGAAGTAGCTCCACCAGACACCTGTAAAGATGTCCCTTTATGACCTTATCCAAACCTCACCTCAGCACCGTCAAGCCTTTATCCAAGCCTTGCAGGCAGTGGAGGTCCAACCCGAAGGACCCCAACCACTCGCTGCCCTCATCCATTCTTTATCTCCTGTCGCCTCCATCACATTCAGTGATTCTGAGATTCCCACATCTAACACAGAAGATCAGGACGTCACCCTCTTCATCACTGCCTATGTCGATCGGACATGCATTAAACGCGTTATGATCAACGGCGGTGCTAGCATCAACATTATCTCTACCCACGCCTTTGATCAGCTGGCTCTTTCCAAGAATTGCATCTCCAAAACTGACGCGATCTTACACTCTTTCAATGACACCACCACCACGACCATTAGCACAGTCATCCTTCACATTCACGTTGGTCCACGCACAGTCCCGGAGCTCTTCTATATCATCGAAGGAGAGTTTCAATACAACCTTCTACTGGGCCGACCTTGGATCCGTGCCATGGCCTGTATACCCTCCACCCTGCACCGTTGTGTGAAGTTTAAGCATGACGGGCAAGTCCACACCATCCCCACTGACCCTTCACCCTTCAAGACTTGCAACACCACCTACCGTCCCAATGATGTCCTCATTCCCATCAAGCTGTCAACTCTGGCATCGCCTCCATCTGCGGAAGCTTCGACCAGTTCGTAATCGGCGGTTGCCCTCACCCCTCCTCTTCAAGTGCCGACCAAAGACCCCATGGAAGACATCTTCCAACGACTATCACTTGGGGAATATCGCTTGTTGACCCTCAATATGTTCCAAACTCCGCAAGAGTATGGACGCCTTCACCTTAGTCCCAATTACGACCATCGGATCGGGATTGTCATGCCTTATGGTCCTCCTCACTTCCGAACCAACTTTGTCTATGGGGGGCTTAATCAAGCTCCTACCAACGGCAATTCCCTCTCTTCGCCCCAACCTTTCACATCTGATTTCTCATTTCTTGGCAACCCCGCCTTTGCACACACTTACCTTCATAGGTGTGCATGGAAGGGTTTTGGTTTCAGACGTTATGAGCAGGGCTCCCATCAGCCCGTCGAGCCGCTCAATGATCATGATGCTAAGAAATGGTATGGCCTAGGATATCATGATCCCACTCAGGCTCCTTCCGACCTTTGTCCCGAGCCAACCATTGACCAATCTCCTCCAAACTCACCCATTTCTCCTTCGTCACCTACGGAGTCGGTGGTTTCCATCCCTCCTAGTTTTTTTTTTCCATAAACACCATCCGCCTGGAACCCCTGACCTATCAGTTCAATGGGGTGCCCAGGTCTCTCCCTCTCATCTTTCCTAGCATGGTAGAGGATGAGTCGGCAACCATTCACACTGTCCACTGCGTTGACGATGACGCCATCCTTTCCTACATGGGTGCTGATGACTCTTTCGTCCAGCATTTCCTCCCTTCCAAGACCCAAGTTATGTTAAATGAATCCACCATTGACATCAACCTCCCTTCTTCTTCTGATGTTCCTCACGTCTTAAAGATTGGCCAATCTTTAGACGCTCAGGAGCAGCTTGACTATGCCCAGTTCCTTTCCAACCATAGCAAGGCCTTTGCCTGGACTTACAGCAACATGCCTGGCATCGACCCCACCATCGCTACCCATAACATTGTCACCAAACCAGAGGCTAAGCCTATTAGGCAGAAGCTTCGAAAGATGCATCCTCGCATTGCGCTCCTTGTCAAAGAGGAGCTTCAGCGCCTTCTTTCTGTCTCCTTCATCCAACCCATCGATTATCCATAGTGGATCTCTAACATCATCCCAGTTACTAAAGCAACTGGGGGGATTCGGATCTGCACAGACTATCGCGACCTTAACCTAGCCTGTCCTAAAGATGACTTTCCTCTTCCTAACATTGACCAGCTTGTTGATCTCACGGCCGGCCATGAGATGCTATCTCTCATGGACAGGTTTTCAGGATACAATCAAATCCTGATCACACTAGAAGATCAGCACAAGACTACATTCATCACCCCATGGGGGACTTTCTGCTATCGAGTCATGCCTTTCGGCTTGAAAAATGCTGGTGCCACATATCAGCGTGCCATGACCTACATTTTCCACGATCTCCTCCACAAAATCATGGAGGACTATGTGGATGACCTTCTCGACAAATCCAAACTTCACCGCGACCACTTGACCATTCTCACAATCATCTTCTCTCGCCTTCTGCAATACAATGTCCACCTTAACCCCAAGAAGTGTGTCTTTGGGGTCCTCTCAGGCAAACTTCTCGGCTTCATCATTTCCTTCTATGGTATCGAGATAGATCCCGCCAAGATCCGCGCTATCCTCAAAATGCCACCCCTGACCAATCTCAAGCAGCTTCGCAGTCTACAAGGGAAGCTCCAGTCCATTCGCCGTTTCATCTCGTAGCTTTTAGACCGCTGCCAACCTTTTCATCACCTCCTTAAGAAGGATGTCTCCTTTAAATGGGATGAGGACTGTCAAGAGGCTTTTGAGGCCCTCAAAGGCTATCTGGTCTCTCCACCAGTCCTCATTCCACCTAAAGATGACCAACCCTTCTACCTTTATATCTCTACCACCAACCATTCGTTAGGTGCCATGATCGCACACCGAGACGAGCATCATCGTGAGCAAGTGGTTTACTACATCAGCCGAACACTGGTCAACTATGAAAATTGGTATACTCATACCGAGAAACTCTGTTTGGCATTAGTCTTTTCTGCTACCAAGCTCCACCACTATCTTCTCAACCACAAAACCTTTGTCGTCACTCACACCGACCCTCTCAAGTACATGCACTCCAAGCCATATCAAAATCAACGTATGGCTCAGTGGCTCATGCTGCTTGCTGAGTTTGACTTCGAATTCATCTAGCAGAAATCTATCAAGGGGCAAACCATCGCTGACCAACTGGCAGATGCCCCTCTTCCTGACAACCAACCTTCACACTGTGAGTTCCCTGACGAGTCTATCGCTACCCTTTCCACCGATGACACCGTCTACGAAATGACCATGTTCTTTGACGGCTCCAAATGTCAACTCGGTGGGGGTGCGGGGGTCATCCTCATCCCACTCGAAGGGGAGCCCATGCCTCTATCTTTTAAGCTTTACTTTGATTGTACCAATAATATGGCCGAATACGAGGCCTTAATTTTGGGACTTCAGACTGCCCTTTCCCTCCACATCAAGTCTATCAACATCTTTGGCGACTTGCAGCTCATCGTTAATCAAGTTAACGGTTCATATCTCTATAAAAACAAAGTTTTACAGAGGTATAAGAATCGTGTTGACCTTCTTTTGGCATCTTTCGACCATTACCTCTTGCAGACTATTCCACGCTCTACGAACAAGTTTGCCGACACCATGGCTTCTCTTGCTTCACATATCCCGTCTTCATCATCATCATCTCAACTTTTTGTCACGGTGCATCGCGTACCTTTGCCTTCATACATCTCTCCTCACATCGACCATATCAACACTATCAATTCTAGCCCACGAGATGGCTGGTATAAGCAACTCGTGGACTACTTGTCTCTTTCTGTCACTCCTCCCAACCTCTCTAGCAATGTGCGGTGAGCTTTCATCAAGCGCACAGCTCGCTATACCATGCTAGGGGGCCTTCTTTATAAGTGAGGCTTCGACGGCCTCCTTCTTCACTGTCTAACCTCCGCTAAAGCTTCTCATGCCATAAAGCAAGTCCACGACGGGATTTGTGGTGGGCACTTCAGTGGAAACCCGATTGCCAAGCGCATCCTTCGCCTGGGTTATTATTGGCCCACCCTTCATCAAGACTGTAGCTACTATGTTCAGCATTGCATCAAGTGTCAGCAGCACTCTAACCTACTTCATCTCCCCAGCCACGCCTTGCAAGTCGCTCAAGATTTTTGGCCTTTCTCTCAGTGGGGCTTGGATCTCATCGGTGAGATCAACCCTCACTCGTCTCTTCGTCATCAGTCCATCATCACTGCCACTGAGTATTTCACCAAGTGGGTGGAAGCCATTCCTCTTGTCTCCACAAAAGCCAACAAGATTGTCGACTTCATCAGCGGCCACATCATCTGTCATTTCGGTGTCCCTCACAAAATCATCACCGACAACGGCAAGTCCTTCAAAAACAAGACTGTCCAAAAACTATGCAACTCATTTGGCATCAAACTCAGCTTTTCTTCGCCTTACTACCCACAAGCAAATGGGCAGGCTGAGGCTTCCAACAAAATTCTCACCAAAATTCTCATGAAGGTGGTCAATGATACAGGAAGGGATTGGCACATTCATATTCCCTTCGCTTTGTGGGCCTACCGCACTAGCATCTGAACCTCTACGGGTGCTACTCCCTTCTCTCTCATGTACGAAACAGAGGCTGTCTTACCTCTCGAAGTACAGATCCCATCTCTCCACATCTCCCTGCATGACATTCTCTCCAACGATGACTTTCGTCAAGATCGCTTAGCTCAACTTGAGTTACTCGATGAGCACCGTCTTGCTGCCCTCAATCATCTCCATGTCTACCAAAGTCGCATAAAGCGGGCCTACAACAAAAATCTGTGAGAACAAGATTTCAACATCGGAGACCTCGTCCTCAAAGAGAATCAGCACGTGACCAATATGGAGCAAAGTAAACGAGGCAAATTCTCCCCCAATTGGCTTGGACCTTTTATCATCACGCACAAGTATGGGTCAGGGACTTATCGTCTGTCCTCCCTTGACGGACGGCCAGAACCTGAGCCTCTTAATGCGTTGCATCTTCGACCTTTCTTCTGTTAGTCGAGTACTCATGTACTTGACACGTAACTTGAGCTCATCCCTTGAGCAATCCTCATCTCTTAATCCTCATTCCTTTTAACCTTATTCCCCTTTAACAAGTCCTCTATGACCCTTTTATGATGCATGGATGCTTTGTCCTAATAAAAGGGGAGTCCTTGAGCTTCTACAACCTTGTCCGTGACTCTAATCAAAAATCAAAAAAAATACAAATCAAGATGTCAAAACATATCCAAGGTCATCAAATCAAATCAAAAAGACAACTGATCCCTCGAAGGATAGTTGTACTATCATTACTATAGCTAGTAGACTGATCCCTCGAAGGACAGCTACTCAAACATTTTTAAGCAAAAATATAGACCACTCCCTCAAAGGATGGCTATGACTAAATCTTGCTACAAACAGCAACTTTTCTTAGAAGCTTCCCGCATCGATCAGCTTCGCAACATGACCACTACATCAAAAGACATCTCTATGTAGGCTTCCCACATCGATCAGCCTGCACCAAAAAAAAAAAAAAAAAAAAAAAAAAAAGGGTCATGGACTTAGCTTGTAGTTGTCTCAGGGTCTCCTATAAAAAGGGGCAAGGTTATTCCTGCTCTTAAACTGGGTTACCCTATCCTCCTCCTATCACCTACTCAGGGGACTTCGAGCTCACTTTAATGTCAAAGTGATTCGATTACCGTTCTAACACCACACTGGTCAACGACGTAATGCATGAATGGGGCTTTGGTTCTACTAACCCCTATCTATGCTTCCTTTCTGGTCCTTGTCAATGAAAGAGAAATTTTCCTTTCACTTATCTTTTACTTTGGTCACATAAAACCAAACCAACTTCAACATTTTCAAACCAACCTCAACATTTTTAACATGACATCAGGCATCGCCTTGTCCTTTTCACATAGTTTCTATGGACACCAATACACATGGAAACTACCGACCAGACCCAATTTATGTTAAGCATAAACCAATACTTGCTGAAGCATAAATAGACTTCCATTCATTTTTAGCATGCATCCATCACGACTATGGAAACTTGCTAGAGATGAAAGCCTCTCGACCCCTATGACGTCTATAGCATCATCTTACCCTCACATGACCAAACTCATCATCGACCATTTTGACCCTCACCATCTGAACTACATTGGTCTGAGGCCCTATGACCAGGGCTATGTAGGCAACACTCAGATACCACATCCTCTGAGGTTAGCTCGACCACCCCCATTTTTTCGTCTCTATGATGGACAAACCTTCTCTTCTTTGACTCTTATCACGACCAACTCCGTCAACTTTGACCAAGACCAATCATCTACTTTGACTAAGACCAATCGATCTCTTTGACCCTTCCTCCCTTTTAGGAGAACTACATCGGCCTGAGGCCCTTCACACAAGGGCTATGTAGGCAGCACTCAGATCACATGACATTTTCTGAGGTTAGCTCGGCTGCATCCTTTCGTCCATCCATCCATCGACCACCAACCATTAGAGATCATGCGTATCTCCTTCGACCTTCGACTACTTCCAAGCCAATGTTGCCTTGGTTGTTTTTGTGTGTGTGCTGCCTCATGGCTGGTTAGCAAAATTGTCCACAGACTATTTTTGACCCTTCGCAAGTATAAGATCATGAGCCAGTTGATCCCTACTACTTGTGGCTTTTTCGTGTCTCTGGGAGCACTTCCTGAGCCCTAGATACCTAGAACACGATGACCATTTGGAGCTTCAGCTTAGATTGAGTGACCCGATCAGCAGACGACTAAATGCTGGGGCCCGGTTACTTCAATTTTGGCACTCCTTGACCCTCGACATGCGACAATTTGACCCGACTCTCTTGTGAAGTGGATTACGCGCAATCACGACTATGGCAGCGTTTTCACTCACTCTCTTCTATCCATTTCTCTGTCAAATCGACACTCGATCTTTGGTTCCCTTCTCTCGACTATCGCTTTGAGGGGGGAACACCTCATCCTTTTCTTGAGGCAACCAACTCCTATTTTTGTCTTGCAGTTCGTCAAGAACAACCAACAAGACAAAAAGGGGCAAATGTAGACACCGCAAACGTGTCTACACCTTGGTTCTCCCCCTTGTCCACCTCAAACCCCTATCCTAACCCTTGGCCTCCATTTGATTAAAATAACTTAAATATTTTAATCAAGTGGCCCCCTTTCCACCCTACCCTTGCCACCTTGGATCCTCCCTTGAATCCCTCCACCTTCCCCCTAGCATTTATTATGTCAAATCTCCTCATTATCTTCCCCCCCACGCCCATTTAGGCATCCTCGTGATCATTCTTCCCATAACCCCTCGCCTGGCAGCGTGCAAGAATGGGCAGAGGCTATTTTTAGTCTCTGTTCCCATTCTGCCACTGCCGATGTCGGTGATCCTTCGGCCGACGTCGGTGAAACTGCCGGCATCGGCAGCCTTCATTACCCCTTTCTACATCCGTTATAGCCCCTGGACCCTTGAGCTCGCAAACAGAATTCTCTTGGCATTTTGGCATTCGTCTCTCCTCTGTCTGGACCTCGTGCAACAGCAGCAACAAGTGCAAAGGCTCTAGATCAGGGATTTATTCTTGCAATAAGTCTTCCGTGGCTCCAATAACAGCTCCTCCATTCTTCAGCTAGCAAGCCAAAAGGTAAGCACCGTCTATTATTTCATTTCATTCTTTCATTTAGTCTCAGTTATCTATCCTATCTACTGTCTTCTGCTAGCTGTGTCCTTCCCCTGAGAGGCTGAAAAGCCTTCTCAGAACCTATCCCCTGTCCATCTTCCTCTTCCCTGTCTCCCTTTCTACACAATCCCAGACAACTTCCTCATCCCTCTGTCAACAAAGACCCTATACAGGGCACCTAATCAAAACTAGACCACTCCCCAGTCCATCCAAATTTGTCCCCGAACTCTGTCTCGACCCTGTTCACAAACCAGACCCGACCACAGGCCACAACCCCGACCGACGCCGGTCACTTCCCCAACTGACGTCGGTAGGATAACCGATGTCGGCAGACCGCATAACCGATGTCGGAAACATTTCCGACCTCGGTGACTATCTTTAGCCCAACAACTCCTTCAGGTAATCATTTTGTCTTTTCTTTCCTTTTTAATTTGTTTATCACTTCTGTATTCTGGCATTCTGTATTTTCTTGATCTTTTATCTGTCTGTTATCAATGGGTTGACCTCCCTTGAGGAAGTTTTCACACTTCCGGGAACAAGCTTTCGCTTGGCAACCCACCGCCTATCCATCTAACATTTTCTTGTCTAAGTTCTTTTTCTTTGCAGGTGTCATTCCTCCACAGCCAAAGAGGGGTGCTCACAAACGTCTGGATTACGGTGCGCGATCTTTATCCAGGTACTTCACAAGCCTTGTCCATTATTCTTTTAGTTTCTTCTCTCTTTATGATCTAAAAAGTGAATTAGCGATAGAAACACTTCAATTGTTATTCTCTTGAGTAGATCATCTTCAAATAGGTATCCAATGTAACATTATTCCTCTTGGCCTTGTACACATAGCTCATATTGCTTCCCACTCTTCATCTCATGATCAACTTACATCTTTTTTGTAGGAATGATCTCAAGAGGAGTAGTTTCTTGTTCCTTTGAAGGTTAAGGGTAGTAAAATCTTGTCTTGACCTCCAAAGGCTAAGGTGAACTTTTATATTTCTCATTTATGACATGTTGGACAATATCATCTTTCTCATCATCACTTGTAATCATCTATAATGAAATAATAGACCCCTTGAGAGGCCCAAACTCATTGCAAATGTTTTCAAACTACTACCATAAGTCCTCATCTTATTTTTTATCATCATCAAAAATGGGAACAAAAAGATAATCTACTTCATCTTTTTCCTTAGAATCCAAAAGGACTTAATCTAATATTTCCTCTTCAATAAAAGTAAGGCATTCTTTATCATCAACCAAAAAAGAAGACTCAACACAAGGGCTCACATCTTATTCATCATTTGGTATGTCTTGAGGACTCTCAAGTTGTATCTCATCTATCATAATATGGTTTTGGTTATCAAAGGATATAATATCCTCCATCTCCTTCTCTTTATTGGTGATGCCAAGACTGGGCAAATTAAAATCTGGTAACCTAGCCCAATAAGGTTGCTAAGGAGTCACACTTTCTTCAAGTAAGAGTTATGAATTTTCCTCAACCAACTACTCCTCTTTAGGTTCCCATACCATAGGTCCATAAAGATAAAGGATTATGGGGTGATTAAAATATGAACTAGCTGGTGGAGGTGGAACATAGGGCTTAAAATCAGATTGAGAATGCATTGGAGGGGATTCTTTTGGGATTTATTGAGGAAGGGTAGGTAGATCTTGGGATAAAATAGCTTGGTTATCTTACTTCCAGTTAATAATCACTTCATTGAAATATATTACAACTTGAGAAATATCTTTAAGGAGGTTATATGGGGTGTGTTTAGGCATATCATATTCTTTTAGGTCTAAACCTTCCATCACACTTTGACTTAGAAATTTCATTCTTGACTTTGAATCTTCAATTTTATTTGCTAGGTTATCTTGGAAAATTATTTCTTGAAGCTCATAGGAGTCATCATGATAATAATTAATAAAATAGGGATGACATGTAATCTAATAATCTTATTAAGGAAGGGTGGAAGGGACTTGTAAAGGATCAACTTCATATTCAACTTCACACTCCTTAATAATGCTTCTATACTCTTTCTTTCCCCATGATTCCACTATCTTACTCCAGCTTAGGATGATAGGATTAGAAGTCTTCTCTTGAGGTGGTGATGAAATTTTATTAGTGGGTGAAGTGTTCAAGAAAATTGTAATCTCCTTAGGATTGATTTCTCCACCTTGTCTCCAACTTAGAATCTCATATCTAGATGTCTTCTCTTGAGGTGGGGATGTAATGGGAGAGGGAAATGAGGGATTATATTCCACATATTTTTTTGATGATAAGGATTGATGCATATATATATTATCTAACTCAATCTACCTATCAATATTAGCTTCAAAAATAAGGTTTCCCTTTTTAACTTTATCTTCTAACTGATTGAGAAAAGTATGACCTTGATAAGCTTGATTGGGTTCATCAGTAGGAGTCAAATTGGACTGGTAGAAATCTCAAGGAAGTGGATATGAAGGTTGTTAGGTTTGGTGAGGTTTTCTTTAATGAATTCTTATCCTATACTCTAAGGAATAAACTAAGCCACTCACATCTAACATCTCACTTGTGATCCTTTTCCAATTGGCTCTCCCAATAGGTGCCCTTTCTCTTTTAAACAACTCTAATGAATCTCTCACCTTATGAATAAGATGACTAGGAACATCTATACCATATACCTTTTGTGTTTCAAGATCTAACATGTACCTTACATATCCTAAAATAGTTTTCTTGAAGGATGTAATGGACTGAGTTGAGAAGTGGGTAGATTGACTAAGAGGAGCAAGACATTAAGAAGGCTAGCTATAAGACTGATACACTTCATGAATGGGATGATAATATTCATGTTGGAGCTATTACACTTTATGATATGGCTGATTAAGAAATTTTTCTTGTTGATAGGAAATGCCATAAACTTGAAATGTCTCACCAGTTTATGTAAAATAGTACTCAATACCAAGGTCAGCCATGAAAATTCATTAGGAATCAAAAACACAAGGAATGGTTATCAACAAAATTCAAAAAGAATACCTAGGCTCATTTACTAGCTAATGTAACTTTAAAGTTTCCATTGATGCTTCAATAGATTCCTCCAAAGGATGATTGTGTAATGATAACACCAAAAATCATTCAACTTCTTGGACCAAGAGTCCCACCAGGCATTCCAAAAACTATTGTCACTTGGATTTGAACCCTTTTAGGAGATGTCTAAGCTATCTTCATCCGAGTGGAAAAATTATAACTCCCCTAGGCTTGTGGGTAGCCTAAGGATGAGTTGAATTTATAGATATGGTGAGCTCCCTTAATGTACCACTTTGGATCACAACTACACCTAAACATTGGTGACGGGAAAAGGAGAGAGAAAATTGAAAGCAAAATATCCTAAGGGAGGTGATACAGCAAATAATTTTTTGACTTATAACTAGTTTCATGTTACACATGAAACCAAAAGACTGATAAAACATACACTTCTCCAATTTGCATCATCTCACATCAATATTACATTATGAGGTTATGGATAAATTTTTAGGCTAGGAAGACTAGAAAAGAGGCCTTGAATTACACTAGTGAATAAACTAACTCACTCAACCTTAACATTTCCTAGAATATTTCACATTCCCTTTAAGAAGAATCTTTAAAACTATAAATAAGATGAAAGAATGAGATAACATGCTAATGAATCCATAGTATTCAGTAAGCTAGATCTAACATGAAAGTAAAACACACTAAGAATAGTCATGAAGAGGTAAAAATTAGTAGTCTTATTGATTAAATGTTATGTAAATGAGTAGGGCTTTGCCATACTCAGGTGGAACATAAGTTTAAATGGCCAAAATGGCTAGTTCTTATAGAAATTGAGAGCGAGAGGAGAAGAGATAATTCCAAAGATCACAAAGACACTTGTCAAGATAATAAAAGTAGTTACTTATGAATGATAAGAGGATGTGAATGAACCATTCAAGGTCAAGAACTACAAGTGTCCATCTAAGTCATAAAACTCATTAAAAATGGCATGAAACTCCTTATTCTTGCTCAAAAAAGTTCCTTCATTATTTAGACCTATTTAAACATCCCAAAACTAATTTATACCTATTTTAACGTCCCAAAAGAGGAATTCAATGGCACTAATGAATATACTAACTCACTCAATCCTTGACATTTTCTATGGTCCTAACCTATCACATGTATGAGGATAGGAATAGTTGACTTGTGGCTTACTTATCCCTCTTTGATGTTATTTAATATTTCTCTATGCATTCATTTGGTTAGTAGGTCGGCCTATGGAGTAACCATTACCTAGATAGACTATATATAGGAGGTAGTGGGTAGTTGTTTAACATCATATTGTGAATTATACTCTTATTGAAGCTTGTGGAGGTTGTCCCTTAGAAGTGGCTTATCTATTATCATATATTTAGATATATTTTAGCCATATTTAGATCTAATTCTACTATTATACTTTATTCTTGAAGTAATTTCATTACAAGTGGTATCAGAACCTCCACCTAGGTTCAAGTCACAGAGTAGGTGGCTATGCCAGCATGGTAGTGTTCATCTAAGGCTCATACATGTAGGGATTTTGTGGTATGGGTGAAAATCTAGCCCAGAATCTAGGCTTCAGACGTATGGTGGGATGTTATGATCTTGATGGGTAGATTTCACTAACACCTTGAGGTTTTGGTGTAGTGGTTTGTTACATGTAATCATTCAAATCATCCAGCTAACACTATTACATAGCCCCACTAGGTTGGTTCTCCCAACCAATCTACTTCAAATATAACTATAGTGCCACAGAGGAACCTATTACCAAAGGTGGATATGCACAAATTTGATGGAAAAGATCCACTCAATTGGATCAACCAAATGGAGAATTTTTTTGATCTACATCAGATCCTAGTTGTACAGAAGGTTACCATGGCATCCTTGTATCTTGAACTTGAGCAATTCATTTGGTATTGATGGTTTTGTGCTAAAAAAAATGACTCTTAATGTCACTTGGTCAATTTTTACAGAGGAGCTTCAATTACACTATGGCAAGAGTGTGATAGAGAATTACTTTAGCCAACTAGCAAAATTGTGATAGACTGGCTCTATCAAGGATTATATTCATCATTTTCAGAACCTATCCTTACTTGTGAAGATAATTTATATGGAGAACTTGAATGACCTATTTTTGGGTGGACTCAAGGACCACATTCAACATGAGGTACATATGTTTAATCCACTTAAGATTTATGATTCTATTATCATGGCACGCAACGCTAAGGAAAAATTCATAGCCAACAAGAAGAAGCCATTCACTCACATCAAAGATCATAGCATGTTGACACCAACATTTCCTACACCTACCAGATTGACCCCATAACAAATTGAAGAGAAGCGTGTAAAAGGATTATGTTTCAATAGTGACAATGAGTGGAGCAAAGGTCATAGGTGTGCTGAGAAGAAATTATTCTACATTGAGGGATCCAATGAAGATGAAGAAGAAGATGATTCCTCTAATAATGATGAGGAAGCGATAGAGGAGGTACCTAAAAATTCCCGACCTACAATCTCTTAGCATGCACTTACAGGTATTAGCACTCAACAAACTCCTAAGGTGGTGGGTGTCCTCAAGAAATAGAAGGTGATAGTGTTGATTGATTCAGGAAGCACACATAACTTCATCAACCATAAGTTGGCCACTCGATTGAAATGTTTCATCTACCTAGCACTAAAATTTCAAGTCATGATTATAGATGGTGGCATAATTAATCGTTCAAGCAAATGTCGTAGTATTAAGCTTGTTATGGGTGAGTACAATCTAGATTATCTTATGTTTTCTATTCCCATGGATAACATAGACATTGTTTTGGGAGTCTAATGGCTCAAAACCTTGGGTACCATTGAGATGAAATTTAAAGAACTATTCATGGAATTTCATTCCAAAGGTATAAAAATTGAACTATGTGGATTACAGGAAAAATATCCATAATTGGTTAGTTTACATTAGATGACCAAGATACTAAAAAAGGGGGCAAAGGGAATTATTTCATGATTATGTTCCATAGAATTTCAACCCACACATGCATCTACACATCCTAATCTACAGATGATTCTTGATGACCACCAATCTATTTTTTGGGCCATGCCAAAAGGACTACCATCGAAAAGAAAAAATGATCATGCCATTCAACTGATTCCAAGGAGTTAACCACCAAATATTAAACCATATAGATATCCATATGTAAAAAAGAGTGAAATCAAAAAAATGGTCCATAAGGTGCTGGAGGCAGGGATCATCGGGCATAGCCAAAGTGCATATTCATCACTAGTTGTCATGGTGTGAAAGAAGGATGACAAATGGAGGATATACCTAGATTATAGGGAACTCAACAAGTACACCATAAAAGATAAGTTTCTTATTCCCATAATTGATGATTTACTTGATGAGTTGCATGGTGCTAATTATTTCACAAAATTAGACCTTCACTCAGGGTACCATAAAATTAGAATTAAGGATGATGATGTTCATAAAACTACTTTTAGAACACATGAGGGCCATTATGATTTTTTGGTAATGCCCTTTGGTCTTACAAATGCACCATCTACTTTTTAGAGCTTGATGAACACTATTTTTATGCCTTTTTTAAGGAATTTTGTGTTTGTTTTCTTTGATGACATATTAATTTATAGTCAGACATGGGAAGCACATCTGCAACATGTGAAACAGGTGTTGATAGTTTTGGAAAAGCATCAGCTTTATGTGAAGCCATCCAAATGTGCTTTTGTAGTACAAGAGGTAGAGTACCTAGGTCACATTGTTTCCCATGAAGGTGTCAAAGTTGATCCCCAAAAGATCAAATCTATGATGGAATGTCCCATTCTAAAAACTCTTAAAAACATCAAAGGGTTCCTAGGACTAACAGGTTACTACCAAATATTTATGAAAGGTTATGGAAACATAATAGCTCCACTCGCTACATTTCTAAAGAAGGATGCCTTATATTGGAATGATGATGCCACCAAAGCATTTAAGAAACTAAAAGTAGCTATGTGCACCAGTCCAATTTTAACTACTCCATACTTTTCAAAGACATTCACTATTGAATGTGATGCTTCTAGATCTGGGTTAGGAGTGGTACTAATGCAGGAAGGAAGACCCATTGCATTTTAGAGTTGTCAATTCAAAGGTAATAATCTACAAAAACCTATTTATGAGAAAGAAATGATGGCTATTCTTCATGCAGTTAACACAATAGAGGCCCTATCTAATGGGTAGACACTTTAAGGTGAAAACTAAATATGATAGTCTCAAATACTTTTTGGAACAAAGATTATCATCTGAGGAACAACAAAAGTGAGTAACCAAAATGTTGGGTTATGATTTTTAAATCATCTATAAGATATGTAAAGATAATGTAGTAGCAGATGTACTATCCAGATGAGATACATCCACATAAGCATTACTTTGTGCAATATCCATATTACAAGTAGATTTGGTGGATGAAGCTAGATTAGATTGGGAGCAAGACAAGGATACATAGGTTCTGATTCAAAATCTCTAGCAAGGTAATTTAGGCTCTAAAAAATTTAAATGGAAAGGTAATGTCTTATGGTATAAGGGTAGATTATACTTGTGTAAAAATTCAGAGGTTAAGCATAAGATTCTTGTAGATTTGCATGCATCTCCAATTGGGGGACACTCAAGGTTCTTGAAAACATATAAAATAATTAAGAAAGAATTATTTTGGGAGGGACTCAAGGGAGATGTACAAAATTTTGTGGAAGAATACTTGATATGCCAACAGAATAAAGGTGAGATAATTAAGACCCTAGGTATGTTACAACCATTATCAATTCCTAGTCAAACATGGGAGGAGGTTTCCATGGACTTCATCACAGGGTTGCCTTGTTCTGAAGGTAATAATTTGATCTTGGTCATTGTGGATAGGCTTACAAAATATGCCCATTTTTATGCTCTCTCATACCCATTTTTAGCAAGTATAGTAACAACTATTTTTCTAGATGCAATTCTAAAATTACATGGAACCCAAAAAATAATTGTAAGTGATCATGATCTTATTTTCACTAGTAATATTTAGACTAAATTATTTTCTTGTTTGGGTACTTAGCTAGCTCATAGCTCATCTTACCACCCCCAATTTGATGGACAACCAAAAGTGGTTAACAAATGTTTAGAGGGGTATCTCTATTGTTTTGTATCAGATAAATAGGAACATTGGGTTAAATAGCTACCACTTGCAGAATGGTGGTATAACACATCTTTCCATACCTCTTCTAAAATGTCTCCATTTATAGCACTATAAGGTTACCATCCACCTTCCATCACTTCTTCATTAAAGATGCAAACCAAGGTTTGAAATGTGGAGGAGCACATTGAACATCAGTAAGAGGTTTTGGCTAGTTTGAGAGAGAATTTTGCCTTGACACAAAAAAAGATGAAGAAACAAGTAGATCAACACTATAGTGAGCAAAATTTTGAGGTGGGTGACTGGGTATTTGTACATTTGTAGCCTTGTAAGCAAATTTCCTTGAAGCAACAAAAAAAGGACAACAAAATTGCTCCTAAGTATTATGGCCCTTATCAGGTTCTATAGAAAATTAGAAGTGTGGCTTATAAGCTTTAGTTACCTCATTCATCTCACATACACCTAGTATTTAATGTTTCATTTTTGAAGAAGGTCATTAGATAGATAGGTTTAGCCCAAATAGAACTCCTAAAACCAGATGAAGAAAGATGAGTCATTTTGGAACCAGAGAAGATCCTCCAAACACGTACTAAGAGGTTGAGAACTAGAGATATTAGGGAATAACTGATCAAGTGGAAGAACCTGAGTAGTGAAGATGCAATTTGGGAAGGTGAAGATTTTTTGCAACAACATCCAAAGTTGATCAACATTGAGGACAATGTTGGTTTGAAGGGGAAGGGCATGCTACAGCCCTAGCCTATCGCATGTATGAGGATAGGAATAGCCAACTTGTGGCTTACTTATCCCTCTTTGATGTTATTTCATATTTCTCTATGCATTCATTTGGTTATTAGGTCAGCCTATGGAGTAACCATGGCCTAGATAGATTATATATAGTAGGTAGTGGGTAATTGTTTAGCATCATATTGTGAATTTTGGTCTTAATGAAGCTTGTGGAGGTTTCCCCATCGAAGTGGCTTATCTATTATCATATATATGGATATATTTCAGTCATATTTGGATCTAATTATACTATTATACTTTATTCTTAAAGTAATTTCATTACAACATTTCCTAGAAAACTTCACATGCCATGCAAGAAGAAACTTTCCAACTACAAACAGGGTGAAAAAGTGAGACAACATGATAAGGAATCCATATTTTTCATTGAGAAAGTTACATAATACAAGTAAACACACCATAATAGTCATATAGAGGTAAAAATCATTAGTATTATTGATCAAATTGTATTCAAATGAGTAGGGATTTGCCATACTCAAGCGGATCATAAGTTATAATGGCCAAAATGGCTAGCTCTTATAGAACTTGAGAGAGACCAAGGAAAATATAGAACTCTAAGGGTCATATAGAAACTTGTCAAGATGAGAGAAGTAATTAATTTTTAATGAGAAGAGGATGTGGGATGAACCATGCAAGGTTAGAAGGAACAAGTGGCTCCACAAGTCATGAAACTCTTGAAATGTGGCATGAAAGTTCTCATTCTATCTCAAAAAACTACCTTTATGATTTGGACCTCTTTAAACATCCCATAAAATATTATTGATAGGCTTAATGATTATAATGAAAGTGAGGGGTTTGAAACATTCCTCTTCATGCATTAGTTGTAGGCTTGCTCATTTAGAATCATTGGAAAAGGAGCTATCATTTCTTGCACTCTAAGAAATTCCTCTTTCATGCACCATGCACACTTGGCTTCAAAAAGGCATTAAAATACATGGGAGGGAGTGTATGACACCTTTCAATACCCTCCATGGAATTAGAAGTATTAGGACAACCTTAATATCAATTCCACTTGAATTTTTCACACTTCTCACTAACTTGGTCACTATACCAATTTTAACTAGCTGAGATGAAGTTATTTGGTTGAAGACTTATGAGTTTATTTGAAGAATTAAATGGACATGAGGGTTTATACCAATTATTAATCCTTCTCCAAAAGTTGGTTTCATCTTTAAAATCCTCTTAGAACCTACAAAATATGAAAATTAGTCAAAAGTACCTTATTTTATACCCTATTTGTACAATTCTATACAACTAAAAAGTACCAAAGGGAGCCTAAAAGATTCCTATACAATTTTTTATCATCAAAATACTAAAACTATTTTATTAGAGTATCTTGCTAGCTTCATCTTCCCAATCGGATCACTAATAGGGTTTAAAAGGGTTTTGAGTAGTTTTGACTCCTAATCTTTCTTCATTAAGGTCAGACATTCTATTTTTAAACTAATTCCAAAAAATTGATCCTAACGACTCCATCTAACTCCCCCAAACTTCCTTGACCTCCATGCAAATCCTTGAAGGAGATGTGAGCACTCCAAGTTAGGCCATTGAGCTTGTCTCTCTATTTATTACATGCTTAAGTTGGTTTTTGAGCCAAAATTAAACCTTTCATAGTTTCCTCTACATATTACCAGATTAAACACATCTTTTATGATCCAAAAAACATGTCTTAATGGGTTTGAATACATATTTCATTATATAAGTGTGAATGACCCTCATTTAGATACTAGGCCTAAACCACATCTGATAGGCATGCATGCAACCTTTGTGTTCTAATCCATATTATTTGACTTATATTCATTTAATAATCTTAGATATGTCTATTAAAAACTCAAAAACATGTTTCAATAAGGTGGAAATCTAACCTCATGCTAAAAATGGTTTTGACCTTTCATTTGGGCACTAGGCCAAAACCTGCTAAGTAGGCTTGACTGCAACACTAGCCAGATATACCACTTTATTGAATTTAACCCTTTTGTTATTGGTTGATAATATTTTTATAGATGATATAAAACCTATCACACCTTCTATCAAGGTCAAAACAACTCCTAGTTCATTGATTTATACACTTTTCTCTAAACCTGCTAGTTTTACATTAAGGGAAATACCCTCTATCTAAGAAAAAATAGATGGTACTTTCCCTATTTTCTTAGAAAAAATGTATATTATATGTCATTCCTAAATTTATAATGGGTTTTATACTAATTTTTATCCCTTGATTATATGATTAGGTCCTTCAATCCCTTAGAATTCTAAAATACACCTATGCAAAAAGGAATATCCATAGTGTTTTAGAGTATAGGCCGGGTATGGCACTTAAAAAGGTCCTCTATATATTATAAATCCATATTCAAAATATTATATAATATTCCATGTTCATGATGTATGTGTTCCAATCCCCATTCAGCACTCTGACCCCTCATACTCTTCCAAAGTCTAAAACTAACTATGTGAAATGGAGTGTATGTAGTGTTTTCCTACAATGGATTGTGTATTAAATCATTGAGATCCTTTCCATGGTATTTTCATATTTTATGAGGGTTTATAAATTATATAAAAACCCTAAACAAATTATTTCTAGTAATTTCATTACCACCATCTTCTACATGCCACTTTATATCCTTTACTGATCAAGACTATGTGTCCCTGCCTGACTGTACTTCAATAAATATTGTAGGTAGTTGTGCTTAGATGAGGATTATATATAGTGTTTAAAACCTTGACATAGTATCTTCAGAATATTTAATATTTTTTTAGATCCTTTTATTAATATTTTATAGGCATATACCTTATAAAAATATTCCCTTTGCTCTATGCATGGTCCAAACTATATACATAGATTTTAACTCTATTAGCCTATTTTAGGAGGTGCCTATAAATGGTTTAGGGTGGGCCAAATTTTGAAATAAATGCACGACCCTTTTTAAACCTTATAATATATTTTAGTATTTTTTTATACCTATTTTTTACCTTTTTGAGCTATAAACACCTTAAGGAACCCAATTGACTTGCTCTCTACCCCTCACAATCAACTACAATTGATTTATGTGGTCCTATAGATGTTTTATATGATCTAGGCCTTGAATATTGAAAATAAAACCTATTTTAATTTCATAAATCCATATTATAGTTACACTTATTCATTTTTTCCTTAGATTGAAGTCTATCCTCAAGGTCTTTATCCCAAAATTCATGGTGACCCTACAGCTAGCCTGTAGGTGCATCTTTTATAATGACAAAGAGGTTTATAGGTGATGTAGTGATAAAAATCAGTATATAAACTTCCTTATATAACATCTATTCCATAAAATTTATTTCTAACCCTCTATAATCATAAAACATAAGGTCATGGTCTAATATGCAACTTTGGATGAAGAGTCACCTTAGGCTCAAGACTATAGATATCAATGAAGAAAAATAGTGTTCAGAGGGAAAATTTGAGCTTCTTAATAACTAACATCTATCTTATTTATACCCTTAAAAATTTTCATAGGTATTCTACATGATAGAGGCTAAAATTTTGGGTCATTTATAATCATTGGATGTCTTTGAAATCATGATACAAGATATTAACAAAACCCCAAGGGACTCGATTTTGTACTTTTAGGGAAAGGAGTCCCTAAATCTCAATTTTCATCCTTTGGAGGTGGTTTTAAACTTTTTTTATCCATATATCACTTAAAACATGTATTTTAGGATCCCTTTATCATGTAAGGACTCCAATTAGGGTTCCACCAAATGGCTTAACACTTTATTGATATCTGAGTCCCTTGTTTAGTCCACTTGTAGATGACTATTTACAAATATAGGTAGTGAGTTTAAAATTTAGATAGTGAGAAAAATAACATGTTGGTGATCACATCAAAACCTTTAGCAAATTTTCAAATTGAATTCTAAAAATCCTTAAAGATTGAATCATCTCCCAAATTTTTCACCTTTAGCATGATGTCATCATGAGAGGCTATAGATGCACTATTAGGTTGTATATAGGTAGTGAGTAGAAACAATCAACATAATTAGATAAATATGCATTTGAAATTAACTAATCTCCCTTAATGGAATTTAAATATAACATAAATATGTTTAAAATTTTGAAATAAGAACCCATGCTCCATTTCAATGTTTATCTCATGAGATTTTTGTACACATTCATTAATGGTTATTTGACTGTGATTGCTGCATATGAATATAAAATCATGGAAAATTATTTGAATAATGTAGTATTATATTTAAATGGAATAAATATCACATTAAAAAACATGTGAAAGGTCTTATCACAACCCTCTAAATTTAGGATCAAACATGAAGAACTTGAAAATGGTGAAAAACTACTTGCAACACAGAATGATGCTTCTCTTGAAACCTTGATGTACTTGACCTTTAAAAGCACCTTTATACATTAAAATAATAATGGTAATAATTTAATTAGGTAGTAAATATCATATAGAAACAACATCAAAAAGTGGATTGTATAAAAACTACCCAAACTAAAGCAAAACATATAGGGTGGAAAGATTAGCAAGTAGAAAAATGTAGTCAACTTTATGAAGATGGTTCATAAATAATAGGCCACCATTATTAGAAAAAAAATTATGTAAAGTATTATCTCTGAGTTTAATTTAACCTCCCAGTGTCATTTGACCTGTATGTTCTCTAACTGTTCGTATTAAGTACAAACCTGAAGACTAGTTTATGTGCCTAGAAATGTGAAAAAGGTATAAAATGGTTTCAGGACTTTTTATCACTTTGAAATAATGTATATAACTGATATGGAACTAATTAATCTGAAGAGTCATCTCATTAACTTCTCCCACATGTAAAACTCTCCCATAGTCTGTTCAAGTGCCAAACTTCTTCTTTTTCCTTTCATAACTGCTCTTTCTTCTAAATAACCTACCACTTTTTAGTTTTGATAGTTGATTAAGACCTCTTAGGACACATTTCACATTACATCATCTTTTTTAACATTCAAAGTTCCTTATGAGTTCATAAAAATCATTTAATGCCCATTTATGACCACCAAAATGACTCAAAATGATAAATATACAAAAATACTAATTGACCAAGGCTAATATATCATTAAAGACATCAATTAACCTATAAAATACTCCACGATAAAGTATTAAACCCATAGAAACACCTAAAAATCAATTTTTTATCTATAGGTATCCCAATTTGAATTTCAAGGTCAAATTTGGTCAAAATTTACCACTTGAATTAATTCTTCCTAGTGAGGTTAGTCAGGGAATGTGCTATTTTTTCTATTTTTCTTACAACACTTATATAAAAACTTACCAATCCTAGGAAACCAAAAAGTTTCTTATGAAACTTTGGAATAGATTTTAGTGTATTTAAATACTCATATAATGTTTTATGGTTTAAAATGCACTTATAATATTAATTTTAAAATTGGATACATAATAATTGGTGTATAATTAACCATGTCCTATTAATATAGAAGAGTATCAACTACGTAAATAACTAAATTAGATTCAATTATTAATAAGAAAAAAATTCATTTAAAGAAGAATTTTTATACAACCATCAACTTAGAAAAAATCTCTACACCCTATCCACCCCCACCTCATCAAGGAAAATAAATTTTGAATTCAAAAATCAACAAAAAGAGTTGTTAGTTTTTGGGTAAACTAGTCAATGCTAAACATTGATATTTCAAGAAAATGTCATACTTGGAAGAAGAAATGAAATAATTGTACATCCCTACCTAAAAAAAAAGAGTAGTACTTTATAAAACAATAGCTATATCACCTATGTTTAAATGTACTTTGGGTTCAATGTCCTCTCATGATGTGTTACATGAAGGCTATATGTTGTACACTCTTGTCAAAACCTAAAACACTAATATTTTTGTGGGAAACTCTAGTCATATAGTTTTTTAAGGTGAAGAGTCTTCTAAGATGGAAAAAAACATATTAAAATAAATCCAAGCTCTAGAATTATTTTATAACCTCGTATCCATCTATCATACCACACAATCAAGTGAATGAAAAATTGTTGAGTTTATACCTATCGATGTTGTCATTATAAATGTAAAAGACTAGTCTACTATTATAGCTACTAGCAAGGTTTATCATCAATAAATATTGTACAAATTTTACAACTTTGTATTAACTCAACCTTCATAGATCATGATTTCACAAGAAAATTACTTGAGTAAACTTCTTAATAATAGTTTTGTTCATCTAAACTATCATTCATTATAAGACCTTAGTAAATGTATACATGGGCTACGATGACCTACAACTATCATTTTTCTCTCAATAAACTAGGACATGAAAAAGGTCAATAGAATAGATCTTTTTTATATTTGGATGATTAGGTAAGGACCAAATAGTTATTTGTATATATCATAGGGTAACCTAGAACTCAAATGTTAAGAGAAAAGGGTTCCAAATCCTAAAACCATGACATAAGGATGTAACTCTCACTAGATCTAAACAAAGGTAAATATTTATAAACTATGATTTTAATTATGAAGGTAAATTAAATGGTTGAAAATAGGTAAAAAAATCAATTAAAATAGGATTTATAATGGTTTTAAATGGGTAAGGTGCAATAGTCAAATAAATGGGGGTATTTGAAGCCTAAAGTGATTAATGGCAAGTCTATCCTAAACAAGAATAGAACACATATAATCGCTATGAAATAAACAAATCAATATATAATATAATAAATAAACAAAGGAAAGAGTGTAGGGAAATAAATACTTAACTTGGGGTGGACCCATCAACACCTTAATCTACCCCTTGGCTCAAGTAGAGATTTTTAAGATAATGTTGTAGGTTCAAGAATTCAAATGGTTAGATGAAGACTTATATATCCTTAGGCATTACAAATGACTCCTTGTATTGATATTCAATGAGACCACAATACAAGACTTCCAAGATAATTTTATAAATTATTAACTCTTCCAAATACTTCTTTAGGTCATAAATGTTAGTAAAAGTAGTGTATGAATGTGATATGATATTATATGAATTAAATGTAACCCCTAAATATATTATTCCAATACCCAAAACCAATGCTAAAATTTAATATCATGATATATGTTAGTATGATAAAAAATTTAGGATGTTGATTGACACTATATAGTATCAACCAAGCCAATATAGTAAAAATTTCAAAAAGTACACTCAAAACTATATTAAGATGGCTGATACAATAAAAGAAGGATAAAAGTAAAAAATAAATGGTACTAACCAAATTGAAACCATAGGATATAGGGAAGCTATAAAATTTATATAGGAAGTAGATAAAAGGGATAAATAATTATAGTAAATCAAACTAATATAATTTATGATGTAATCAAGATAGAATGCCAACATCACTTGCAAAGCACCACAATCCATTCCCACGCCATTCTCGGTGCACCTTTTAAGGCATGCACTCAATGAGATTGATGCATTGATAATTTATTGTAAGAGAAAGCATCAGTAAATAATGAAGTGAAAAATATTACGTGTATACATATGCCCCACCCTAATTTTATCATGTGTCATAATGGTATAATTTGAGATGGTTATTTGGGAAATAAAAATAAATAGAATAATAAACTTAAATGATGAAAGAATTGAAATTTTAAAAAAATGAAAATATGTACCTTCACTAACATTGTTGATTTTAAATAATGTTGTGTATGTCATATGTGATAGAATGCTCCTCATGATACTAATAAGAGGTAAACCTAAAAAGTAAAATAAAATAAAATTCTAAATTTTTGTGGAAAAAATTATTAGCACTTGAAAACATGTTTCTCATGAGGATTCTAAGGTTTCTTTCAGTTCATGATAAGTAACTAAATAAATATATGGTTAGAATATGGAATCTCACAAAAAATAACTAGAATATATAAATTCTTAAATTTGTACTATAAATGGGTGAAAACTATCAATTTGTGAATTTGTTATTTTTGGAAAACCTAGAGCTCTATGTAGCCAAATTTAGTGATTTAAAAGATGATGGATCATAAATGAAGAAGTATACGTGTTATGAGATGTATCCTAACTATACCTAGAGAATTACAGGTAGATTGTGCATTTATTTTTTAATATCATTTTTGGATAAAATAAATATAATAAGAAATCTAGGTGTTAGGGAAAATTCATGTAATGCAATTTTCCCAAAAAGCATCAAATGAAGCTAAAAATAGTGTGGATAATGGGTAATTAAAAAATACAATAAAATAGGGGAAAAGGCATTTATTAGGGGACAAGGAAATAAATCACAAACCTTGGATATTTATTCCATCTAGGCTGATACTATTTATAAGGGGAATGTAAAATTCAGGGCTGATATTGTAGGTTATGACCAATGTAGTATAAATTTTAGAAACTGGCCAATACCATATGCTATAACTAGTAACGTTAGGAGATATGTATGGTCAATTAACTTTAACACCTAGCTAATATAGTATATATACTAAACATGGATAGTAACATAGGATATATCTAATATAGTAGGATAAATAGGTGTTTGGTACTACATGGTATGGTTGATATAGTAGATTGAAGTGTTAGTTGATATTGTATGGGATAGATGTTGTAGGAGAAATTTATCTTTGAGAGTAATATTAGGTGCTTGGTTAGTAAAGTATAAATTTTATTTTTTGTTTTAATTTTTTAGTTTTTCATTGTGTTTTATCCTTAATTTCAATTTTAGATCAAAATCTAATTGAATACTATGAAAAAGCATCGATGAAATTTAGTTATTGAATATTATAGATAGACTATCGGTGGTAATCAAGTGTGTATTTTCACACTAGGCCTTAGTTTAATTATGAAAATGTGTCAGATTCTACTCATCTTAGAGTTTATCACCATGTTTTTGGAGTGATGGGAGAAGCTTACTAATGCATTTAGGTGGGTGGTGGATTGGGATATAATTAAGGTGACCATCATATTATAGGATATACATGTGATCCTAGGGATACCTATTATGGGGATTCATATGATGTGTGATACAAAAAAAAGTATGGATGAGTGGTGAGAGATAGTGTGATGGGATAATGGGTTAGATAGGTATGATTAATGTATCCTCATCGTATAATTGCTTTAGGTGATCTTGAGTTTTCAAGATATCCAAATGGAATTGATTTGAACTATATGTGTTATGTCATATGTAATATAGGTTTATACCTATATAAATTTTAGTTATTTATCAATCAATGATAAATTATGTCACTATGTTTCATATAGGAGTTGTGATAAGGGTGTAGCAAGTGCATGATTTCTACAACATTTTGAGTAGGGCCAACATATTTTGGTCTTGATTATAAATTTTTATAGTTGAATTTATGAGATGTTGATTATTTAAAATCAAGTTGGAATACCTTTATTGAGTATTGTCATTGATGTCAAAATTGCATCTTATGAACGCTGATGTCAAAGGTGACTAAGGATAGTTGGCAGTGTGTGATGTGACAAGGTACATGTAAGAGTGTTATCATGAGAGAAAGATAAAAATATAATTTTAATACAAATAATTTATTATGTTTACATGATTAAAATAATTTTTAATGTTATCATGGAAGGTACAAGTAATTGATGTCAAGTTCATAGGAAGCATAGTCATGACATGAAGAAGTATGTGCATGGTGAAATGAATGAACATAAAAATATAAATGTTTTATGGAATTATTTGAACATGTGAGTAAGGTATATAATCATTCATGAAATTTTTAAGGTAAGCCTATAGGGGTAGTATATTTAGTCTAAATCTACACCCAGACCATTCGTAGACCCTACCTAGCCTAGTGAGGTATGAAGATCAGATTTCAAGCAAAGTATGCACATGAAATAATGGACATAGGCTAGATAAATTTTTTAATGAGTGGAAACAAATTTTTAGGTTGATATTTGATGGAAAAAGGGCATGAATCATTATTTTAGGCCTTTTTAATCTTGTAAAATGAGGTACTCAAACATACGAGGCACTTTCAATTATTTTTTGGCACATGTAACCTCTACCTAGGAGTTTGAGATACTTAGGAGAGATGGTGAATGATACTATCTAAGATAAATAGGAATTAGTATTGGATTCAATTTACATTCCTTTATGAATAATTATTAACATCAAAACATGTGCTAAACCTCCCTAAAACCCCCATAAGAAGCCAATGTGAAATATTTTATTCAAATCAGCTCAAGATGGATTAAAATGCCTAGATAAGCTATTGTATCATGTATTAAACTCTCCCATGTTCTTTTAGCTGGTAGTGTTGGTTAGTCAAATGAGAGATAAAATGTATAGGTATAGTCTTACTTGTCAATAAATTATTATAGTTCTCAAAAGCTGAATTAGTCAAGAAGAAAAAATGGATGGAAAAATAAGATAAAAACTCAATTTTCATTTTAGTTATGTTTTATGGATATGTTATATCCTTTAATTTCTTTAAATTATTCATCCAAGTAAGCCAGTTGTCGACAGACCTAATCTAAAACCTAGGTAGAGATGAAGAGATATATTTGAGTGTTTATACATTATAGATTAATATATAAAGTGCATGGATTTATTTATTAATTTTAATTAATTATAATGCTTTGGAGAATGTTTGGAGATTAGTGTATGTGGTGAGAACATTACTCACAAAATGGCTTGTCTGGTTTAGATAGAACTATGAGATATAAGGTCAAGAAATTGGTCTTCAAGACCAATATTTGCCATTAGACCATATGAATTTTCTATTTTAATATGTTATATAGATATATAATAACCATTTGTATTCATAAATATTAATTAAAATTGTCTACATAGGCATTGGATGTCTAACTCTTTAGGATTAGTTTTTGAGGTGATTTGGCAATTATAAATAAGTGAGTTGTAGAGATGTTATTGAGCCCTTATTTCTTAATTTAAGGTGTTCCAAGAATTTGGTGATGACCATAAAGTCATGGATAATCTATATTCATGTTCAATTTTTAATGGTTGAGTAACTTAATGTTGTTTAAGCTTCATTATTGTAAGACAAACTCTTGAGTTACACATGCCTAATAGGGCAGTTTGTCCTAAATGAGATTTCATGGTATCAATGAAGGATGTAGGTCTAATAAAGCATGTATAAGGTCATAAGATTTCATTGGATAAGTATTTTAATTTCTTTTTGATTTTTTTTAGAAGGCTATGTAGGCCCAATAAGATCAAGTTTTAGCATTAAGAGGATAAACCTAATGCAATTAGGTCTTCATGAGACTTAAAGAAGGAGTAAGGCCTAATTGGGTTATGGAAAACCAAAAGGGGTTAAAATTATGATTAAACCATGTTAATAATATGTCATAATATCTATTATGTGGATATCCAAGTGGTATATGACCATCAGACTAATACATATACAAGGTAGTTTTAGGCTTATCTAAAAGTGAGTAAAGAAGTGTATACATTGAGATTAAGGAGAAGAGAAGGAATAAGTGATCATCATATGATAATTGAGAAACAAATTAACTATAAGTTTATCATAAATTATAGTTGACTAAGTTGGTTTTTAGTCACAAAGGGAGTTTTATCTTCTTAGCAAGTGAGTACTTGCTAAAACATTGGTCAAGTGGGTGGTTGATAGTTTGGGGTTGGTGCTCCAAGTTGAGTTGGTTCTCAATAGAATTTGACCTTTTTAAAACATTTATAGGAATGTATTACAATTGTATAGGTCATAGTGATTTTTGTTCCCTTCAAGGTTTTCTCACTCATATTGTTTTATGCTCACTATTTCATGTTTGCGTGATTGGTTCTTGATGTATTGATTAATCACTCCATTCCTTTGATGGTTAATAAAATGTAATGTATTGTTGTAAATTTTTTCTAAGGTCACTAATTCACCCCACCTCATCTCAATTAATTTATATTATAATAATTTTTATCAGATATTGGTTCTTTAAATTAGGCCTAACAACTTAAAGGAGATCCTAGAATCACAAACATGTCTAGTCATCAAGTCCAAGGAGGTTTCTCAACCAACAAGGCCCCTCTCTTCAATGGGAATAAATATGCATATTAGAGAAGTAGAATGAAGACCCATCTAATTTACTTGGGTTATGACATATGTAAATCATTTTCTAATGGATTAAGTCAACCTTTTAGACCATAAATTGATGAAATAGGAAATAATGAAAGAGAAAATAACTCAAAGGTAATGAATGCCATCTTATTTGGTCTTTAAGAGGTATACTTTGTAAAGGTGATGACTTGTGATTTGGATAAATAAATTTGGGAAAATTTTAAAACCATCTACGAAGGAGATACAAAAGTCAAGTTGGAAAAATTACAATTCCATCAAAGGTAATTTGAAATTTTTAGAATGAAGGAGGAAGAAAACCTTGCATCTTATCTGTTAAGAGTAGATGAAGTGGTAAGTCTCATCAAAGGTCTAGGATAAAAGTTGGAAGAATCAATAATAATAAAAAATGTATTAATATCGCTAACATCAAAGTTTTATTAAAAAGTCTTTGTTCTGGAGGAGATCAAATATCTCAACAAAATATAGATGGATGAGCTTCATGGCATCTTGACTGCCTATGAAATAAGAACAAGTGATGGAAGAACATCTAAGAATGAAGATGCATTCAAAGCTGAGAAAAATTTATAAAGTAAAAAGGTCAAGGATGATATTGATATAGACATTGATGACGGAAAGATGGAATCCATGTTTGTCAAAAAACTAAGGAAAGGATAAGGTAAGTATAAGGGAAAGTTTCCATTTAAGTACTTTAAATTTGGTAAGATTGGTAACTTTGTATCCAAGTGACCCAACAAAGATAATATTGAGCATGATAGATAGCATGATGAACATCATGGTAAGGATAATAAGTTCTATAAGTTTGATAAGAGAAAAAAAATCTTTAGGAATTGTGAAGGCAAGAAAGGGTCATTCAAGAACAAGAGAAGTTTTTAGACAAAAGAAATAAGTAGATCCTCTGATGTAAGTGATATAAGTATATCTGATAATGATGATGACAATGTTGATCATGATAGCAATGAAACTATATTCATGGCCATAGAAATAGAAAATTAAGGTTGTTTAAAAGAGAAAATACTTATGAAGATGAATAATTAGATGAAGAAGAGGCTAAAGTTAACCTTGAGGTAAAATTGGTGGGTACTCTATAGGATTTGAAGTTCTAAATAAGGAAGAATCAAAAACTCAGATCATTGGTTAAGGGTTATGAGGAATAAATCAATATATTTGAAGAGATACTAAGTAAAAACACCAATGAACATGAATATATCATTAAATAGTTGTAAATTAAGATTAATATTGTTACTAAAAGTCTTAATACCAAGGAAGAAGAATGCACCAAGTTTAGAATAGAAATGGAGTCCCTGAAGGCAGAATTGTATCAGACAAAAATAAAATTAAAGACATGTCAGAAATTTCAAATAAACACTAAAATTCTTAGTGATATTTTGAATAGTTAGAAGTTTCCTCATGATAATACAGGTCTTGCTTTAAAATAATACTAGAAGGAAATTAAGGAGAGTTAGACCTAAAAGGACAATGGACTATCAAGAAGTGATGGTACTAACAGAGTTAAGACCCATGTAGAAACATTTAAATCTAAGATCTAAATTTAACACCAATAAGTCAAAAAGAATGTAACTCTTTCAAGAGACAACAAAGGTAGAGATGCATCATTATACAATCATAAATAGACAAGTCCTATCAAACAAACAAGGTATGTGAATTATTTAAATGGTTACTATTTCTCATGCAATCAATATAGACATAGAGCTATGGAATGTAGACATCATACTAGAATCAATTCCTCATGGAGCAATAAGATGAATGTTCATTTTAATAATAGAATTATAATTTTATGATACAACTATAATCAAAGAGTACATATTACAAGGGATTGTAAGATGAGGCATATAAGGAAGATCAATCTAGATAAAAAATTATAGTCATGCCACATGGAAATGGATCAAGAAATCAGACCCTATGAATAAGGTGAAGGAGGATAAAAATACTAAAGGAAAATAATATATGATAGCTAAAACTAATTTTCACATCCAATATGAAGAGTTTAAGTGGTATATATATAGTTATTTCTCAAGGCACATGATAGGGGACAAGGGTAAGTTCATTTAATTAAATAAGAATGTTATAGGGATAGTGAGATTTGGAGATAGCACAACTAATAATATTGTTGGTAATGGTATCTTGATTTTAGACAATGGGAAGACCAATATAGAGAATGTGTTATATGTGGAAGGATTGAAACATAACTTACTTAGAGTAAGTCAAATGTGTAACTAAATACACATACTAACATTTCATGGTAGAGGGTGTGATATAAGAAAATCCAAATCAAGAAGGATAATTTTTAATGTTAAGAGGATTGAGAATAATCTATATGTATTGAATGAGATCAAGGAGAGGTGATTTATCAGTAATATGGATGAATTTTGTCTATAGAATAGAAGTTTGGGCCACCTAAACTTTGAAAATATGATTAAAATCATCTCTTAAGAAGTTTGTGAAGAATATGCTTAAAATCACCAAACCTACAAATACACTTTGTAAGGCATGTCAACATGGTAATAAAACTATGAGGAGGTTCAAGTCTAAGGATTATTATTCTAAAATACCTTTATAGTTAATAAACACTAATATTTGTGGACCTATAAGAATCCAAAGCATTCAAGGAGATATGTATTTCATGTTTCTCATAGATGACTACACAAAAATGACTTGGGTAGCATTCTTGAAAGAAAAGTCAAAATCTCTTGATAATTTCAAGGCATTAAATGATCTATTTAAGAATGAAAAATATTTAAATATGAAATTCCTAAGATCAGATATAGGAGGATATTTTTTGTCTAATTAATTTGATATCTTTTGTGAGGTATATGGGACAAAGAGACAATTTTTAGTAGTTAGGACACCTCATCAGAATGGGGTAGTAAAAAGAAAGAATATAACAACCCAAAGAATGGAAAGGACTATGCTAAATGAATCAAGATTATTTGATGGATACTATAGAGAGGCAATGAGTAATTTAATCTACATTTTGAATAGAGGACAAATAAGGATTAATGTAAATAAAACCCCCTGTGAATTATAGAAAGGTAGGCCTACTAATATGGAACACTTTAGAGTGTTTGGAATCAAATGATTCATCAAAATATATGAGGAAGACTTAGGTAAGTTTGATTCAAGCTATAATAAATCAATATTCTTATGATACTCATCATTAATCTTATCCTATAGATTCTATAATAAGAGGTTACAGAAGATAGTGGAAAACACAAATGTGAAGATGGACAAGACTAGTTATAGGAAGTCATACTCTTAATCAAAGGATGCATCAGATAATTTGGACTTAAAGAATGAATAGAGTCAAATGAGGAAGAATAAGAAGTTGAAAAAAGACAAGATTCAAAAGGCCCCTCAATACAGATTTAGAGAAACCATCCTAAATCATAAATCATTGGCAATAAGGATGCATGTATGCAAATAAGGAGAAAGATGGTAAGTAACCTAAATCAAGATATTGTTAATCTATTTTTTAATATTGAACCTAGGAACCTTATATAAGCAAGAGAATACAAGTTTTTTATGTGTTGTGAATGAGGATCTAGAAAAAACAGAAAATAATGAGACTTGGGAACTAGTTCCTAGGCCTAAAGACAAGAATGTCATTAGCACAAAATGGGTGTTTAGGAATAATTTGAATGAAAATGGAGAATTAACTAGGAACAATGATATATTGGTATGTAATGGGTATGCATAAGTAGAAGGGGTAGACTTTGAGGATAATTTTTCTTCAATATCAATATTGGATGCTATCAAATTATTCCTAGTATATGCAAGCTTCAAAGGGTTCAAGGTATATCAGATGGATGTGAAATCATCTTTTTTTAATGGGGAATTGAAACAAGAGGTAAAAATAGAGAAACCTTAGGTTTTATCACTATCAAGTATTAAGTAATATGTATGTAGATTGAAAAAATCACTTTATGGTCTAAAGCACTCTCTTAGAGCTTAGTACACTAGATTGGACAAGTACCTATTAGACCAAAGTTTTAGGAGAGGATTTTTAAATAGTAATGTACATAAAGATTAAAAAATGATCATTAGTTGATAGTGGTTATATATTTGTATGACATCATATTTTGTGTAAATAGTGAGAGTATGACTAAGGCTTTCATATAAGTAATGAAGAAAGAGTTTGAGATGTCCATATAGGGAGAACTATCATTCTTCATTAGGTTACAAATAATTCAATCATAAAGAGGTATATTCATTTAACAATCTAATTACATAATAGAGATGTTGAATAAATTTGAGATGAAATATTACAAGGTAGTTATCACACCTATGATCACAGGGTATAAGTTAAGCAAAGACAATGAATATCTAAAGGTCAATCAGATATCATACAAGTAATAGGTATGTTTTTTGTACACTACTACCTCTAGACCTGATAGCATGCAAGTAATACGTATTTTAGGAATATTTCAAGAAAATACAAAGGAAAATCATTTGAAAGTAGTCAAAAGAATACTTAGGTATCTCAAGGGGACTATGTAATTTAGGTTGTGGTATCCAAGGAATAAGGAGTTTGATTTAGTAGCCTATACAGATGTAGATTAGGTAGGGAGTCTAGATTATAATAAGAGCACTAATGGAGGATATTTAATATTATGATAATTCCTAGTGTCATGGATAAGCAATAAGTAGTCATCAATGTCATTGTATACTATTGAGACTAAGTACATTGTAACAAATTCATGTTACACTCAAGTCCTATGGATGAGATAGACCTTAAAATACTACAAGATGGAGTATGATAGTCATAGTCCTATCTATTATTACAATACAAGTGTCATAATCATCTCAAAGAATCCTTTCATGCATTTAAGAACTAAACACAATCCCATCAAGTAACATTTCTTAAGAGAGCAGGTAAGTGAATAAAAAGTTAAATTTTAATATGTTTCTACAAAGGATTATATTGAAGAAATTCTAACCAAGACACTTTAAAATGAAACATTTGAGCATCTAAGAAGGCATTGGGAGTAATTATTTCCACTATTATGCAGTGAGAAAGTCAAGGGTAATGAGAGATAATCAAGGTGGTTCATTAGCTCCAATAATAAGTGATGAATTCCAAGAAGGTTTGTGAAGTCATGATAGACATATAGGTAAATTGAGAGGTAAGAAAAAATCTAATTGTGTTACTAGTTTGATCTATTAACAAGGTTATTATATACATTTTAAGAATGGTCTATTAGTCCTAATGTATCATATGATGAGCACAAGCTATGAGGACAAAGGGGGAGTCCCTAATTATTTTTTAGTAAGGTTTATGTTATATAAAAACATATGTGGTGGCCTAGTCAGTGATTAAGGGTTTGATATATAATTATATGTCATTCATGTCAAGGATAAGATGATTGAGGTACCTCTTTATCATTAATGTCAAAAGGGGATAAAGTTTAGAATGGGTGATAGATATCCTATTGAGAGAAGTTTTTGATATTGGTTTCCATCAATGATAAAGGGGGAGGTTGTTGAGTATTATCATTGATGTCAAAAGTGCATCTTGTGAAGGTTGATGTCAAAGGTGACTAAGGATAATTGGTAGTGTGTGATGTGACAAGGTGCATAGAAGAGTGTTGTCATGAGAGAAATAAAAAGATAGAATTTGAATAAAATTAATGTCTAATGTATACATGATTGATATCATTATTAATGTCATCATGAATGGTACATGTAATTGATTCCAAGTGTATAAAAATCATAGTCATGATATGAAGAGGTATGTACATGGTGAAATGAATGAACACAGGCATGTGAAGTTTGTATGGAATTGTTTGAGCATGTTATTAAGGTATAAAACCATTAATCAAAGTTTCATAGTAAGCATATATATATATATATATATATATATATATATATATATATATATATATATATATATATATAGGAACTTTAGTCTAAGTCTATACTCAGACCACTCCTAAACCCTACCTAGCTTAGTGTGGTATGAAGATCAAATTTTAAGGAAAGTATGAACATAAGAGCATAGACAAAGGTGAAATAATTTTTTTTAGGTGTGAGAATTAAAAGTGCATGAATCATTGTTTTAGGACTTTTTGATCTCACAAAAAGAGGTAATCAAACCCAAGAAGTACATTAAGACATTTTTTTATAACACGTAACCTCTTCATGGGAGTCTAAGATATTTAAGAGAGATGGGAAAAGTTCTTATCTAAGATCTCTAGGCATTAATTTTGGATTTAAGTTTGAATCCTTTATGAATAATCATTAACACAAAAACATGTGTTAAACCTCCCTAAAACCCTAATAAGTACCCAATGTGAAATATTTTGTTAAAATCAAATTATGATGGATTAAAATTCATAGATATTCTATTATACCATGTAATAAACTCTCCCAGGTACCTCTAATTAGATGAGAGATAAAATGTATAAGTACATGCTTATTTTTCAAGAAATTGATATAAATCTCAAAATTTGAATTAGTAAATAAGGTTAAATTGATGTTAGAAGAAGATAGAGACTCATTTTACATGTCCATGATATTTTATGGATATTTTCTATCCTTAAATTTCTCTAAATTGGTTATCTAAATAAACAAGTCACAAATAGACCTTATGGTGTAAAACCTAGTCAGTGATGAAGAGATGGATTTGAGAGTTTATGCATGATAGATTGATGCAATAAAGTTCATGAATTAGTTATTTTTTTAATTTTAAGTAATGATAAATATTTTGATAATCTTTGGAGGTCAGTGTATGTGGTAAAAATGTTACAATGTTTTTTGTTTAGTTCATATAGAATTGTGAGACATAAGATCAAGAAATTGGTCTGTAAGACCAATATTTTCCATTAGACCATATGAATTTTATATCTTAGGATTGTGTGTGTATGTATATGTATATATATATATATATATATTCATACATTAAGAGTCATGAAAAGTGTTTATACAAGTGTCATAGGTCTAATTCTTCATGACTAGTTTTTTAGGTGATTTGACAGTTCTAAGAAAGTGAGTTGTAGAGACGTTCTTGAGCATATATTTCCTAAATGAAGGTATTTCAATAATTTTTTGATGACCCCAAGATCATGGATAATTTATATTTATTTTTAATTTTTCATGGTTGAGTATTTTAATGGTTTTTAAGCTTCATTATTATAAGATAGACTTTTAAGGTACACGGGCCTAATAGGGTAGTTTGTCTTGAAGGAGATTTCATGGTATGAAAAAAGGATGTAAGCATAATAAATAATGTATGAGGTCATAATATTTAATTTTATTAGTGTTTTAATGGCTTTTTTATTATTTGAGAAGTCCACTAGGCCTAATAAGATCAAGTAATAGCATTAAGAGGGTAGATGTAATGCAATTAGGTCTTCATGAAACCTAAAGGAGGAGTAAGGCCTAATTGAGTTAAGTCATACCAAAAGGGGTTAAAATTGTGATTTAACCATGTTAATAAGATGTTATAATACCTATTATATGGATGATATAAGAGGTTGAAGGTGTTTGGATGACCAAATGGTGTGTGACCATGAGACTAGTACATATAGAATGTATTTTTAGGCATATTTAAAAGTGAGTGACTAAGAGAATAAGTGTGTGCATCGATATTAAGGATAAGATAATGAAGAAGGGAGAATCATATGATTACTGAGAAATAAATGAATTATATTATTGTCATAAATAAAATTTTACTAATTTGATGCTTACTCATAAAGGGAGTTATAGCTTCCTAGCAAGTGGGTGCTTGCTAAAACATTAGTCAAGTGGGTGCTTGACAGTTTGGGGTTGGTTCTCCAATTTGAGTTTTCTCTTAGAAATTTTTTATCTTTAATAAACATTTATATGACTATAGTATAATTTTAGAGGTCATATTTAGTTATCTTCACTTTAAGGTTTTCTCACTCATATTGTGTTATGCTCATTGTTTCATGTTTGTGTGATTGGTTCTTGATGCATTCAATGACCAATCCATTACATTTATGGTTAATAAAAGGTAATATATAGCTGTAAAAAATTTGTAAGTTTACTAATTCACCCCCTATCTTCTAACAACATCATTTCATTGATGATCACCTCTAATAATGGAGGAGGTTAGCTCAAGACCCTATTGTCTAAGTGATCTTACATGTGTTAACACTAGAGACCATATAATAAGATTTGACTACATTTATTCATTATCAAGGAAAATTAGATGCATGCACATCATGATCAAACATAGTACAGGTTAATGATCTAATTCATAACACCATAAACTATAATTGGTGGGTAGAGATGTACCCTTTTGATTGCATCCAAAGATAGCTTGGCCTTGTATACCTGATAATAACTTTAGTTATCCTATACTACTAAGTGAGACATGTGAGAGAGCCACAAAGAGTGGGTAGATGAGGGGTACCATGTGCCATATCTATAGTGAGACCTCATCAATCTATGGTGGTTATGTCATTATAGAGGTGGTATAAATTAGTGTAGGGGGAAGGAGGAGGCATTCAGGTAGGATTCATGCCACAAAGATAGTAGAGAGATCCTTATGAATATTTAGTAGATAGGTAGAAATTGTAGTAGTGAACATGAAAATCATATTGACAATTTGTATTTATCTAACTATAGATGTGGTGAGGATTATGAATAGGACAGAGCCATGATAACACACATGTATTTGATTTATATGGTGATTTCCATACTATTTGTATGAAAAAAAATTATGATATCACTTTTATTTTTCAGAGATATAGATATACATGTTAGGTACTAGTGATGGGTATATCATATATTTTGATATATATGGGAAATATATTATTCTAATTTGGTTTACATTTTTTATATACCCTAATGGAGGAGACACATTGAGGGATTATTTAAGAGGATACCAACCATAATATTTTGGACCCTATTCATCCTCAACATGATACTATAAGGATACTTGATCTTGTGGCACTAAAAAATAAAGCATATGTTAGCTATTTTTATTGGTAATAGAGGATAAAAAGGTTTTCTAGTGATTTGAGCATGATTTTTCTCAATTGGTTAAACTAAAAAGGATGGGAAGAGGTGAGGAAGTGGCATGGTAGGCCTTGTCCATAGATAGGGTCACTCATTTGACTAGAACTATGCATGTAGAATATATACATGTGTATGTAGCATGATTAATGACATAGGTTAAAGGTATGAAATCATATACTTATACACTATCAATTATTTTTTAGTCAACTCAATCTGGATCCTCCATGGTGAACATGAAAATTCACCTTGAAGGGGGTCAAGGTGGTACATAGGACTAGAGCCTATTTTGTACTTAGATTTATTTTTATTGTATATATGATGTATTGGGATGTATTTATGTATCGAAATAAGACACTTAAATGTATTTATAGGAATTATTTTCTTTCTATCACATATTTATGTTTGAATAACATGCTATGGGAAAATTTTAAGTATTGTGATGCATGTTTTATTCTTTTATAAAAAATGTGAATAAAATCATGGTAAAAAAAAAGATAAAAGGATAAATATGAATAAATTAATATGAAAAATGAATACAAAACATAAAATATCAAGTGATAAAGCATGTAAAACATTGTAAATAAAAATAAAGATATCCAACATAAGAAAATAATAATAATAATCAAACAAATATATGCATGAAAAATGATGTCATCTAATGTAATAAAATTTGAGTCAACTTAAAAAAACATAAATATTAAAAAAATTATTATAAATAAATATCATTTAAAATGTAAGACAAATAATGTTAACTTAAACCAAAGATTCAAAAAGACACAAATGATTGTAAAAAATGAAATTTGAAATGTAAGACCAACAAAGTCAACTTAATTTAAAATTTTAAAAAGACACAAATTATTGTAATAAATATCCAATGTATAATAAGTAAATTTATCTTAAATTAAATGAGGTTATGATGGAAAAATAAATAAAATATTCATTTGATTGAAAACTTGAAATCAATGCTTGTTCTTGTCATGCTGAAAAATTACATGACTTAAGTACATGAAAAACACATGATTTCTTTTAAATAAAACCATAAAAAAACCTTCAATAATTAGGGAATATTAAAACATAAGATACAAAAATTAATAAATAACACCATCAATTATACATTCAAGAGTGAAATTTAACTTGTACCAAGTATTTATCAACCATATAAAGATAAGAAACCACATGAGAAATTTCAAGTTTTAATCACATCTAAATTAACACATCCATGATAATAGTCAAGTAGTTAAATGATATTTTCCAATGGGAAATGAGGTACGATGAGATCATTGGGGTATTATATTACTTAATACTAAACAAGATAAACTACTATCTAGTTTCATAATAATTTCCCCACTCCAATGTGTTAATTTAAATAATTATCAAAGAAATTTAATTAAAAGATAACATGAATCTTGAAATGGAAACAGACCTACCAAAACATCAATATGGTTAAAACATTCTTCCAAACATAAGTTTACATAAGTTATTTGAAGTAGAACATTAAGCAGAAGAAAATGTGATTATTATCTCAATAAAATAAGGCTTAATGAACTCAATTTACAACTAAATTTGAAATGCAAGATAAGTCAAGGATTCACTTCCAACTGATATTATATAGGTAAAAGTCAATCTATATCAAATGTCGAGAATGCCAAAAATTCCAAAATCTATTAGATGTTGATGTTAAACCTCACCTATCTAAAATAGTCAAACCTTAAAATATGGTTGAATACTCCAAAAGATAAAGTTCACCATTATTAACACAATCTCTTAATTTCCCATTAAGCTCTTTTTTTATATAACATCAAGTGTATAATTTATTATTTAATGAAATGTGATAATAAAATAGATACACTCCTTTAAACCATAATGTATTAACAATCATTTCTCAAATAATATCTTAATATCACTAATGGCCTAAAATTATCATCTCACAAGGAAAATTTATGATAAAATCATTGTCTAAACCTAATGACCAAAATATCCCATGATTATGCATCCATTCAAAATAGGTTCTAAGACTAGGTTGAAAATTATCTAAACATTACTATGATTTGCCTTTATACTTCAAACACCATAGAGAGAGCATGATAGTACAAAGTAATATTTATCTTACACCATACATAAATATTAAGTAATACAAAGCTTTATTTATTAATTTTAATAAAAATAATCATTCATCAAGCATGTAGAATTGGAAATAAATCACTTATAAATACCAAGACACAAATTTTATAGTCAAATATATTATGGCTACTAATTCGATAAAAATCAAATCACCTAGAATGGTAAAATAAAAATACATACGATAAAAAATACCAAGCATTGGCCAAGAATTATCATAGATAATGAAAAATATATTTCCTATATGAATATAAGACTTTGAACAATGCCAACTAAAAAAATAGAAAGGATGATAGAGATAAATAAAATCAATGACACAACTCAAGGCTAAAACCACTTCCACTATATCCAATCATTTTTATCAACTAAATTCTATTTTTAGTTACAAGAAATATTTATTAATGTCATTCATACATAACATATTTGATATTATAATCATATTTAAGAATTATGATCTTAAACAAAATGATGTATGCTCATTATAACATTCACTTCCAACCAAGTAAGAAACCATCTCATTATACCTCCAAGTAATTTAGCATCTGAGTATCAACTCAACACAACTTAGGATTATATTCCTAATTGGTATAAAATTAAATTTATTTATCAATATTTATGTTCCCACAATGAACATAACGTAAAACCAAACTGGAAGAAAATAACCATAATTTTTCTTTTATGCCAATAACTTGTAAATAAGGTATTTCCTTCATTTTATATTTATATATTGAAATTCAGTTAGATAAATATAAAATAATAACTTCATTAACATATAAATATATAAGAATGATTACATAAATCCTACTCTAATCAAATTGGCCAAAAATGCTACAACATGAATAAATTAAGGATGTGCGCTTAAATACCAAACACCATAAGTATTAAGATAACATAACTAATAGCCTCAAAAGTAAGAAATATATATAATCAATAATTATAATATTCATTATATAATATATTCTAAAGGAATATTAAGTTTGTTTCAATAATAATTGAATTTAGGATTAAAACTTTCCTAGTCATACATATTTAAAATTGAGCACACCGATAATTATCGTACTATAATACATACAACATTCATCATCATTTTTATAACTATAAAAGTAAAATAAACCACACATGACTATATACATGGATAAAAAGACTATGTAACAATAGTGTAAAATGATTAAACTTATTACAAAAATAATCCATCCATAGATGAAATAAACATGCATCACATGCACTAAAATTTTATAATAAATAGGGTTAGCTAATAGCTAAAAATGTTGTTCCTCTTTTGTTTAAAATTTAGGAATTTTAAATTAATTTTAAAATGAGGTAAAATTAATTAAAATACCATCATTGGGATGATAAATTCATAAAACCTTTCCTAAGTATAAAACAAGTAGTTGGAATATCATGATATCTTATAATCCAATCTTATAAGCAAAATTTGTAGTTAAGAAAACATTTAATGACAATTAGTTTTAAATAGAAATATTTAAAAAACCAATATCCTAAAAACTAATTACTCATTGTTTTAACCCATATACATAACATGATAATCACTAAAACATATAGTAATTCATCCTACAACACAATGACTTCCAGACATGCTAAATCATAACATAATATAAAAAGGTCCATTTTTCTCATGGAAACCAGCATACACTAGTGTTTCCATAGATTTCATAACAATTAAAATATTTTTTATCTTAAGTAATGATAATTATATACCTAGAAATAAGTAAGTAAATAGGTTCACATTAGCCTAATTGTATAAATACTTGAAAGCCATATTTAATTTTTATTGAAAGTCTTTAAGAAACTAAACTTCTGTCAAATTTCCCTCAAGCCTAACAAGGATCCACTAATAAATATCTTGATATTCTAATCATGCTCACATGCCTTAAAATACAATTTAGAATAAATATTATGCATAACAATAACTATATCACTATTTTTTCAACAAAAGTAATGCACAATATAATCAAATCTAAATACTCTAATTCAACATTAGCTAAATGATAAATCTACTAAGTGACCATATGAAAATATTATTTTTAGTTAGTAAAAATCAAATAAAACAACAGTGAAAATTAATACTATAATTATCCAAACCAGAACTAATATGTATAATTTTTTTTAGTATTTTCACATGAGTAGTCATATCTAAATTAAACTAAGTTTCATAAAAAATATAAAAATTATTAGTGAATCACATTTATCATGTCAAATTAATAAAAACAATTATTTTATATTTAGTCATCTAAAGTATCCTCATTATTCATTTATAGGTATCAAGTCCTATTGGGGAGTAAAAATAGCATATCAAATATAATGAGAAGGATGAGCCCAATTTATAACACCTAATATAAAGCTTACAAAAGCATAAAAGGGGAATTAAGCAAGGGAAATTTTCCCTTGCACTAAGGTCAGAATTATTGTTAAGTGTAAATATATACAACCAATTACACATAATTAATTTTCCACCTTCACTAGTCATATAGGTTCATAGTAGATTAAACATATAATGAAGAACACACATTTTATTCTATGTAAACACTCAATTTAAGTAATTAATTAATTAGGGTTGTAAAAATATTTTAACCATTAAATGAAAATAAATCAAAATGTACATTTCAACAATCACATATATATTTCCATCATTTACCAAAACAAACAATTCTACATACATTATTCGCTAGTTCATGGCATAATCCAAATGCAATTCAAATCATGAAAAGTACCTATTATAAGACATTTAAATAATTAAAAAAGAAAAAATAATAACTAAAAAAAATAAGTTTTGATATATATATTTATTAAGTTATTCATGCTCTCTCAATAAAATTCAATAGAACAAGCAGAAATCAAACAAGATGACCCTAGGTCATGGTAGAGTCACATAAATTTCAAACCAACATACCCATATTTTATATTAAATTAGAAAAGAAGGTAAATTCAAGAGTTCCATAAGAAATTTGAAGCTTCAATATAAATTTATCTTTCAAGCATAAAATAACACAAAAATATCCCAAAACATATCAAATCCACCATACAATTTTATCATACAAGAATAAAACCAAATAGAACTACCCTTGGCCTAGTATAATACCATAGTCAAAATATTAATTTTAAGCAAGGTAATAATTTTAAGCATATTACATACATTTAAATAAATATTGAATAAAAATAGCCATAAATTCCTTGTATTCTAACCTAGGCCATAGCATATAACCATTTTCAAAACTAGAGTATAAATATAATTCCATCCAACATTCAATGTGAAGCAAAAATTCCGTAGGTCATAACATACTCATAGAGACCTCAAACCAGCATTAATTTTAATGAATGCATACCCTATACCATGTCATAATCTCCTTTGGGTATGTAATTACATAGAAATATAGGATTATGGCTTAGTTAATGTTCTTAAAAAAACCCTCCATATCAAAATCCAAATTTAAAACATAGAATATCAACCAAAAGAGAATAATATGATTGTTTATCAAAATAGTCAAGATTATTTTTCCCTTATCAATAGCATGTGTTACTCCTTATTGGGTTGAGATCAAATACAACCTCCATGACCTCTCCTCATATTTCACAACTCATACTAGCTGTTAACAAGTAGTTTGAGGTCACAAGGAACAACCCTAGTTATCATGGTGTGTCCACAACCAAAACCAAGCATATACCAAACCCTACCAAGGCATTTTCATCATGATCAACCAAATTAACCAATATTTTCCAATATCTATTTAAAAAAATCATTACAAATTTTATTCAAAATAAGATTCTCCATAGTCATGGTCAAAGGCATAAAATGACGAAACATGGGTTAAACACTATTATAACTTAAATATTCAAAATTAACTAATAGAAATGATGAAATATTATGGACCACATTTAGCACCCAAAAAAAATACAATAACATTTAAAATTATGACTAAATTCCCATGTTCAAAACAATAAGTCCATGGTTCATGTTATTAAGCATATTGAAGGTTTAAGCAAGCTAACTTGGTGATTACATTAAAGAGGGCACAATTGACATTAGTTAATGATTTCTTTAATATAATAAAAACCTCTATAAATAACTTATGATAAATTATCATGTGGACAAAAGTATATCATTTATATCATGATAAAGTCAAATAAATTAATGTTTAATGAAGTAATTCCATGGTCCTAATAATTAAAACCATTGAATTAAACAAGCTATCAAGGCAATACAATTTAAAAGGCATCATTGAAAACTAGTCAATGATAACTTCAAAAATGAGTCACATACTTAAGAAAATATTGAGACAAAGTCTCATTAGGGTGTCTTGACACCACCTAATAAATTAAAACTTGCCAATATTATTGTGGTTAGAATGGAGGTATTATAGTTCTAAAAGATGATGTAAGAAAGCACAACCATCTAAAGAGATGAGTATCATGACTAAGATTGTGTAGATATAAATGGTGATGGGAATTCGTGAGAATGTCATGGTTTTATTTTCCTAGGTCTTACAATGTAACTCACAAATTGAGAATCTAAGTGAAGACATATATTATGGTTATAAATCAAATATAAAATTAGATAAGCAAGGACATAATGAGATAGAAACAATATCCATCAAGTGAATATCAGGGAATAATATAATTAAAGTGAAGATTTAAGGCAATGAAAAGTTGATGTATAAATCTTTAACATAGATGAGACACTCTAAACAAGTGGGAAAGGTTAAGAAATTTTGACATCTAGGACCTATGAAACTTTACCTAATAGGTGCAAACTTGGGATAACTAGTGAAGTACATATATCATTACATGAAGGATATATGTATGAAAAGTTAAAGGATCCCACCTTCCCATTACATGTTTATCAGTCTTTAGGACCCCTTATAGAGTCATCAATATACTATGAATATTGGGTAATTATGTAATAAATTAGGTGGCACTAAAATGTAAAAATATATTATTATTGAATGAGACCTCCTACCATAGTATACTGACCTACCACAACCCATTGGACCTTGGTTCCATTATGAGGTCAACTGCGTAGTTTGAGATTTGACTAGAATAAGATATGTGCCAAATAAAGATAAAAACTTTTAGTGTGATCTAACATTTAATATTTGATTTAATTTTAATTTTAATTATTCTATATTTTTATATTCCTCCTCCATATGGATTTGTAAGGTCAAAATATGGGTGATATAAATAGCTAAGAGAGATTACACATTTCTTCTAGAAAGGAGAACCTAAATACCATGGTGCCTAAAAGACTCATAGAATTTATCCACATGAAGTGTGAAATCTCAAACTAACCTAATTATGTCTCAATCGAAATAAAATGGGATGGATTGGTATCTTGTGTTGTGGCCAACACACCCCCTTTCTATAAGAAATGGGGACCCATATTTTAAAACATAAAACCAGAGTTATTGGACCCATTCTCTCATTATAGTTGGTTTCACCTACACCAAGTCTCTAAAATCCCATCTCACCTAAGTTTTTCTCCCTGAGTAAGTGGTATGTATAATGATTAATTTATTTCAATTACATCCTTCAAATGTTTATGAAATACACCAAGTTAAATACCATTGATACTCCATGGTTAATATAGGCTTTCCTTATTTAAAGTTTTAACATGCTAACTTTGTAGGCTTTACCTTACTCAGAGGTTCCCAAAATCTTAGGATTGTTCTTGATGCATCATATCCTAGAGTCATACATGGCATTTCAAATCCTATTTGGTGGCCAGGTGAGTAGTTAATTTGAAGCTATTCATTTTTATTTCACTTAGTCATTTTCTATGTTTTTTGTAGGTTCTTACACATGTCGAAGTGTTATCACTACATGAATTTAGGATATTTGGCTAAAGATTAGTTAGAGGTTTTACATGAGAATATTTCTAATCAAAAGTTTCAATGGAAAAGTTGGAAAATACAAATTTTGAGTAAAATTCATGAGAAGATAATAAAGGCCCAATGTAATAAAAAAATGTCATAGGGCTTACATCATATGTGTTAATCTCTTGGACTTAATAAGGATGTTAGATCCTAGGAAATCCCAATGCAATCAATGAGTGCCATATGGTTTATTGTTAGACACATTAGTCTCTTGAATCTAACATAAATGTTAGACCCTTGGAGAGACTAATATAATTAAGAAGTGACATGTAGCCCTAGGTTAGAATCTATCATTATTTCAACCAATTACCTCACAACAAAAAATAATGGATAGTCTCCTAGACTTGACAAAGATATAAAATCCTAGGAGAACCCATCCTAACCAATGAGTACCACATCAACTAGTGGTAAAGTGGTTAGTCTCCTAGTCCTAATAGGTATATCATATCTCAAAAGAGCCCAACCAAATTAAAGGATGGTGTGTTCCCTAAATGTCATAAGTTCATAGATATGATTAATGAGCTCTCATTATTTTTTAGACATGTATGTCTCCTAGTTTTTTAGAGATGTCTGAGTCTGAGAGATCCTGATGTATCATAATATGGCACATGGCATAACCATATAATTTGATAAGTAGGCCTCTAAAGGCCCTAGGATGGTGAAAATGAAATACAACTAGAATCATGGGGGATAAGTATATGATGCCACATATCCCTAGCTAACATCTCTTCCCTCTTTAGGATATAAAAATGAAGCTCTAGGCTATGCCTAGGTATCAACTATTATCATGAGGACCAATTAGGATGTGACAAGTGACACGAAGTTAGAGATCCATGGTGGATTTAAGGATGAGGTGATTTTGTACCTACCCCACTCTGAACATTGATGAAGTGAGAAATTGGACCTTGATTAGATAATTTAAAACATTGCATCAAATTTATTATATCTAATAAGTAACATGTAATCATATGCTCTAAATTTAAATTTAGATTAGGAAAACAAGTGGAATATTGATCCACCCACTCAAATTTAAATCCATGACAAGTGAGACACCAATGACCATTAATAGAAGGGGTGAATGTGGATTTTTATAATTATCCCAAGGAAATATCATTAACTATTATATCTCCAAACTCTACATTTCAACTCTTTGCTTTCTTCTCCCACCTACTACTTTCATCACCTTCTCCTTCAATAAGATAATTTTTTCCAAGTTTCATCTTGTCATAATGGTTGATTCATCTTCAAAACCTAAAGCCAATATTGAATATATGGACACTTTGTTCCCAAATGAATTGGTCCAATTTAAACATTACAATGAAATATTCAAGTCCATCAACCAAGTGCTTAAGTATTTGATTATAGATGATGATGATCAAGCCAAATTTGAAAATGACCTATGAGTATATGATAAGTGTAACCTACATAAATCTATGGCCAAGCCTAAAGTGATCTTCAAAATTAACTTGTTTATTAAAATACTCCTCACTACTAGGTGGGTGTATGATAATGTTCATGATTAGGTATGCTCGAATAGTTCTCAACATTAGATTATTGACATCTAGGAAAAAAACTAAAAATCCTATTATAATCACCCAAACTTCACCATTTCATATCAATAATTGGTGGTGTAGACTTGGACCTAATCCTTCCAAATATACAACATATTTAGGGTATAGGATAAGAAACTAGATGCTAAATGGGTTAATAAGGAATATATCAATACATACACAGTCCACACCTTCAAGGAGAAGAACCAGATTGGTATGATCTTTCCAAATTAGTCGTTCAGGGTCTTAGATTGCCTTCATGTCAACATATTGTGGGTAACCCTACTTAACATGATCTTGGATAGATCCCAAGTCCCTGACCTAAGAGGAGTGGTTAATTTCAACATGGTCAAGACCATAATAGATGCATGATTAGGGGGAAACTTTTACATGATGATTTATCTCATAGATGTAGTCTATGATACAATCACTTTGAAGACATCTACCTTTCCTATATGGGTCTATGAAGTATCATTGGTTCATGTCATTTTTATAAAAATTATATGGACATGAATATATAAATAAAATCTAGTATATTAGTGAGTTTTTCTACGTAATGGTATAACATGTGGTAAATGAGGCCCCTATGCCTTATCTATCAAATTAAATTAGAGATTATTTGGTTCCCATTAGAGGATACTAATATTTCTAGGAAGACACCATCATCTAAGTTACATGCATTCTTAAGGTGCCCATCCACTTACCATATATTGACTTAGATCACCTTATTGAGATGGAAATTACTTACCAACTGGTGGAGGGTATTTTTAGATGCTGTATGAGCCACTAACAAAAGTCCTTCTTGCCTCTTATGATCATCATTAGGCACTATATGTACCTATATTTACATCCCCTACATAATATGGTGAATGCCCATGACTTTTTGGCCTTGGGTAGAGCTGAGATATGAGACTAAGAGTTAAAGGGCATGATCCAAGCCCATTTAGATAAATATTCGGCTCACTTAAACCTTAGTTATGTCCATTATCCAAAAGATGATTCTGAGTTATATTTAAATGTAGAGGATGATTAGGAGGTGCATGTGAGGATTGAATCCCAAAAGAAGGATAAAAGTAATAAGATCTTGACTATACCATCTTTATACCCCTATATATTTGTTCAATATTTAAATGATGTCACCCTAACTCCATCCATAATTTCAAGACAAATCATAGTATGGATCTTATCATCTTCTCCCCTACAATTAGTATCTCCTCCCACCATGGATCCACCTTCTTTTCTTTTTTGAAATTCAAGCACCTAAAACTTAGCCAATTCATATCCATGTGACTTGGTTCCAAGTGTCCCAAGCATAGGTATATCCCTATAAAATGCATTGATACTAAGCCACCTAGGATCTAAGGGTTGACATATATAATAACTTAAAAATGATCATGAGGTGGGACTAATGTCAATCACTAGTGCAAGTTCCTCTCCTCACTCTCTCTACTTTCCAAATACCTATTGAAGCACCACTCACTTCCTTACATGTTCCACAAACCATTCTATTGGAATCACCTCTTTTCCATAATCCACCACCTACACTCTTCACCAAAAAATCCATGGACTTAGCCATCCATAGGATCCTACCTTATTTATTTCCATCCAACCATTTCATTCCCTAACCTAGAAAATTCTCAGTGCCCCTACTACCATTCATCAAATTTAGGTATTTAAAAGTGCCCCATCTTCATTAGCCATCTTAGTTATTATAGGATTAAGTAGACCCATGTGCATGTTTCTAATGAACAATACCATCTTGGTAGTTATTCTAATAACTCATCAACTCCCATAGTATACCCTATGTCCCTTTCTACCTCATCTCTCTCTATAGTAGCATCTAGAGTCGACTCAAGCAAAAAACTAAATAATAATCAAAAGGTAGTTCATGTTCAACCCAAATATAGGTACTAACTACTCAAATTCTACCTATTATGCCATTCTATATGGCTCCTTTATCACCAAAACTAGTGTCTCCTCTTGTATCTCCCTAGCCCCCTTTTCCCATCACCTTAAGAACCCATATATTCAACTTTAATCAACTAATATATTCCATTATATTAAATATCCCTCTCTTAAGAGTCATTTACACTCTAATGGGAATGATCTAAACTCAGTGGTAAGTTAATATTTTCCCTTAAGCCTCTCCATTCATCTTTCCTCATTTTTCCCTTATGTCTCCTCCTCCTCTATTGCCTTCATCATTGACTCCCTATAATTATTATATTTCTCCTCTACCTCATACTCTACCTATCACTAACATCTCAAACATCCAACCAAAACCTCCTAAAACTTGGGGAATTGTCCTAGTATCACATGTGCTAGAGATGATGATAAAAGGCACCCTATAGGTGCAATGGTATTTCAACCACACCATAAGAATCATGTAGAGAATCCTCACCCAAAAATTCATGAAAGAGGGAAAAATTATGGTAAAAAGTACTTAATAGGACTTTTTATGTCTCACCAAGATGAGGAATCCCATGGGAGAAGAAAATATGGCGAAATACCCACTCTAAGTTCTTTGGGTGACTCATGACATCTCAAAGAAGTATTCTGAAGACATACAAAACTAGGTCTAAAATATCAAGGTGAAAGTCAAGAGCTCCTTCCATACTAAGATGGGCACATAAAGTATGCACTCCTAAGACTTTTCTTAACTCTGGTGGTAGGGACTATGGAAAAAACCTAGGTGCTCATCTAATAGACCTAGGCCTATCTATAGATGATTGATATAATCGATAAAAGTGCTCGAAGTTGATTAATATGATTAATAAAGGCATGTTATTAAAATTAATATTAGTTCCCACTTCAAATGTTGGATTATATTAGACCTACATTAGGACCATAATTATTTTTATGTAAGAGTGCATTTCCTTAGCCAAAATGGTAATGGGACCCCCTAGAATATGGTAAAATAAGACATTAGCTTATTTTAAGGAAGTCAATATCTTGATGTTATTCCACCTTGATAACATTTTATTAGATAGGGGTAAATTTTGAGTTCACTTGGGTCATTTTGACCAGGTCATGAGGGTAAATGTGTCCATGATGAACAAGGAGGGAGATCAATTAGTTTTCAAACTTTCATCTCAATCTATAATGAGGATCATCTAAGTGTCTAAATTATAGGTGTCAATCAAGGCTCACCCCTAGGTATACCAAATACTTTTAGTTTAAGTAGAGAATATATTTAGGGAACCTTTGATTAACCTTTCCAAGCTAGACCTCGAGTTTCACCTCATGCTAGTCACACTAGAGGCCAAGGAGGCAAGGTCAAAGTAGTTTGAAGCTGGACTATCCATTCCACCTCGATGTATTAATTAAGTGGTCCCCCATAGATATTTTTGGGGAAATTTTAAGAGGATATTATCCATTTGTTTTCAATTATGTAGGTATAACCACTATGGGTGGTGATCATGGCCTAAGATTGTAATCTCACACTACTTGGGGGAGACTCACATACTTATCTATAAAAGTGAAACTATATTATAATTTTAGGGTTGATAATTTTTTACTAAAAAGTGCTATTAAAATCAACCCAATATTTTACCTATAGTTTATTTCACCCCTTTTAAATTATAGAGTTGGTCAAGATCAATATCTTTGTAATAGAGCTAGTTGTTTTAATGAATGTGATTTCATATTTTGTGTAACACATGTTATATTTATCAAAGTATCTCTCATTTTAGTTTTAAATGAATATTAGTTCTCATATAATTATTTTAAGGCTCTATCACTTTATGAATATAATGATTATGATGTGCTTTCCTATCATAAAACTCTTTGTGAATTCCTTTCATTTTATTTACAATATTGATAACCTATGTGTTAACATATAAGTTATATTAGAATGTTTGGTGTTATTTATTATGGAATTTTAGTATTGGTATTTAGTGAGGAATAAAAACTTAAGATTTCTTCACCACTTCCCCATACTCTTCCCATAATGTAGTATTAGATTTAAAACCTTTGGTGAGACTAATCACATAGTGGTATAATTATGGTAAATACATTTATCTTGATTATTTAATAATTAATTTTACCTTGATCTAGAAACATTATTTCCTATCCTAATCTTACGTCCTTTTGTGTTTATTTTGGATATTGAACTACCCTTCCTTTCTCATTTAGAAAATGGTAGATAAAATTTCATGAACTCTAGTAACAGACTCAAATAACTCACTCATTTACTATTGGCCATCCTTATTGAACCATCAATGGATGAAATATATCTCTTAGATATTATTCCATGTAGGCTCCATTATGAATCCAAATACCCATAGTCATGTCTTGGGTTGATTTCATATTAGTTCTAAAATAGAGGATGAAATTCCATCAGTGTTTCCACTATTCTCTTTGAAAAAACTCAATTTCATGAGTATTTTGGAATAATATCTTGGAATGAACATATTAAAATATTTATCCATGTAAAAAAGGTGATATAATAATGAATATGTTAATAACTAACCACAATAATTGAGAACTTTTCTTTATAAATTAGGAGGGTATGTTATGATATGTGATAGTCATGTCCCTAGAGAAGTTTTACTAATATATATGGAATTGAACACAAGCATTGGTATGAGAAGTCATAAAAAAATAAGGGTAAATCTAAAATAGGCCAAAGAATCACAAGGAGACTAAGGAAAACATAAATATGGAAAAAATTTGATATAAAGAACCTAAAGGTGTTACATAAGATCAATAAGGGAAATAAAGGCCGATTATAAAGTTATAGTAAAATTATGAAAAAATGATATACATACTAAAAAGGTAACTATTAAAAATATGAAATAACATGATATATCAATATATTCACAATGAGTATCACATGTGCTAAAAATAATAATAATATGAAATCCACCCATATTACTTAATTACGTGATAAAAAATGTCATGACATATCTCAACATACATCATCTATAACATATAATATATCCTAATATAAATTATATCTATCTGTAATCATGGTCTCATATGTTCTTTCAAAAATTTGTGGTAGGACTATCTGGAATATGATCTCTAAGTAAAAATTAGGCATACTAGAAAGGGGAGGTCATTCCCTCTTGATTATAATGATCAATATGAGGAACATGTGGTTTCATGTCATACACATCCTTTAATCCATAAGATGGATCTTGTTTTATGGGAGGTTTTCATCTATCCTAGATGGACTATATGAGCACTTTTGTGGAATTTTAGGCATAGTCATCACAAGGTCTCAAAAATGTTGTTGGAGATATATACACCTATATGTATGATGTGTAACACACTAATGCCAAAGAAAATACACATCCCCATGTTTGGGTAAATAATATAGTGTAATATTTGGTAGTGGCATGTTTAGAAGAATGATAAGCTTAGATTCTTTGAGATGGAGTGAATCAATATATTATTGAATAGGTTGGCAATGGGTCATAGAATGTGAATTAGTCCCATAGAATGAATAAATGCACCTATAACCAATAGACCTATATGGTTGAATATCCATATTAGGATCTAGGTATTATTTCTTATTATAATTTAATAATATTGTATAGTCTCTTTACTCTTTATTTGAATGAGGGAATACCTTATGAAACTTGTAATATGGTTCATCTTCTTGGGTGGGTGGGTGTGGTACAATTTTTGACTTAGGTGAATAATCATATTGGATTTTTTGGGAAAATTTTCAAACAAAGAATCACACTCAAGGTATAGAATAATAGACTCAAGAACCTGATTATAATTTAAATATCTCTAGTATACATTGCAATAGTGTTGGGAGTGACCATAAACTCTATCTAAGGAACAAAATGACATTATTAATTCTTTGGGATTCAACATTAGTGTAGGTTATATCAATGTGGCTAACATTTATGGAGGAAAATAACTTTAAGGATCATAAAATATGGTGAAATAGTATGTTCTATTCATGGATATATCTTGAAACATCCTAAGAATGATATGTTAGATAAAAGCTAGGATGTGTTCTTATTTAGACCTATGGACATATACTAAAGTAGAAGTAATGTACAGTAAATTAGAATAGGGAAAATGATTTAAATTAGGTTATTGTTACAATGATATGTACATTTCTTATAAGAATGTTGGATAAAATAGAAACAATATATAAATTAGACGATGAATGGGAAGCAATATTCATAAGGATAACCATAAATGTAGGGTACTCATCAATTGTATTCTTATGTGAATGTGTTCACAAGGAGGGAGGTAACTAAGCTATGATATTAGAGGGGGGGTCCAAGGTCTTAATCTTTAGACTCATATCATTGGGCTCATCATCATTATAATCTAATATGTTAGGTTCTATATTTCCCAAAACTTTAATATGTCCATTATAATATCAATTATAATTGTTGGGATAATTAAAGTATGTGTATTCACAAAAAGGAATATTTTGCAAGGGTTCCAGGGTTAGTATTTTAAAGACACCATGCTCTTAGAATTGTTATAAATTCCAATTATTAGTATCACCTTAATTATTATATATAACACTCTTGTATGTAAATTCCATGCATGAAATGTGAAAGATACCACTTCCCTCATGTGATTAAACCAAGGGAAGCCTAAAAAGATTTTATATGATAAAGGAAAATTGAATATCATAACCTTAACTCTAATTACGATGGGTGGGATTGTGATAGGTATATAATCACATCGAAGTGGAATAATTTTTCATTTTTCATAGCCTTAGAACATGTTTTAAATAGACTTAATATTACATTTTGAGTATCTTAGGGTTTTGATGAATTCTATGGAGGTGACACAGGTTATAGAATCTTATTTATCAAGATGAAATTAACTCAAATATCACTAACTTTGACACTAATTATCAAAGGAGGTCTATAAAAATAAAGTAAGATTTCATCTGAGATTATGGATTTTATAGGAAATGTTAGTGAAAGTGATGTATCCATATTCTGATCAACTTGGATGGACATTTGTTCACATTATTTTAAAATACTTCCCTCAAACATAGGAAACATAACTTAATTTCACATATTTAGTGTTGAGGAGTGTTCATGTCAAATAAGATTTACATAATTATATTTTTCTAATGAGGACAAGTATATGTGAGATCAGGAAATGGAATTTTAGGTGGGAAATTAAATTTTTCTTCTATGGGTTCTCATTCATCAAATTTAATGTGAGTTAGACAAGATTATTAGAAAGTAATTTAATTATGAAGGAGATCAATTGTAGAAGGAACTAATCCAAAATGAATATGATTGGTAAATAGAGTGTGTAGTCTTGTAACACTTTTGGTATAATTAGCTAGGATAAACTAATGTTATCAATCTAGATAATGTATCTGGTTTCATAAAGACATAAAAATAATAATTTATCAAACCAAGTGATATAGTAAATTTATAATTAAACATATTAATAGATGTCAATATAGTATAAATAGGATTGGTTAAGGAAGGATATTGTATCAAGTTAGCCAAATATAATTGGACCTAATCTATAAATGGAAAACTATATTATTAGGTTTGCTAGTATAGTTGAAACAAAGGCTAATAGATAAATAGATCACATCAAGCTTCTGATGTAATCATGAATATAGGAGTAAAAATAGGTCAATTAATTTTTTTGGGATATCTAAAAGTATAGAGGTTATAATTTTTTAAGATTAGATATCTATGAAATGGTTTGGAAGGTTATCCTAAAATATTTTACAAGTAAGATAAGGAACACAAGTCTAAAGAGGATAACGATCAATATAAGATACCATGTTCTTCATGTTTTTCACATTTAATAAGTTTTACACATCAACACAAGAATGTGGGTTAATTGTTGTTTCAATAACATTGGTGTTTGGTGGTTGATATTGATTGTTTGGTTGTCAGTTTTGATTATGGTTTGGAAGCATATTAGAGTGAATAATAAGATGATCATTATCTTAGTAAAGTTAGTCACACTTGACTTTGGAATCATGGGATTTGAATACCTTATCATAATCATAATTTAATTCTTTGATCATGCCTTCTTGATCAATGTTTGAACCAAGTATTAATTTTAAAGCATAGTGTTTAAGTTATTTTCAAGTCTTATGGGAGTGTCCCAGATTTTCATGAAAAACTAAAATATTTTTAGGATCATACCAATGACCACTAGAATGTAAAGTCTCTAAATCTCTATGTGAGGGTCTAGAAAGGTGTTTCCTAATATAAAATAGGGAAAGTGATTGCTGGATTTCATAATTATTGACTTGTGAAGGTGGAGGAACAAGCTAGAATGTAATTCCATTAGTAGAGTGGGAAAGAGTCACTTAACCAAAGATACCTAATAGAAATTTTTTGATGGTTCTCTAGGAATCATAACTGGCTAAAACACCATCATTGATAACATTTTTGTTTTTATCCTTCATAATCATATGAGTTCCAAGCTTGAGCTAGCAAGCTTCAAATTGCCTTATGAGAAAATACTAGCATTTAGCTTGGTAAAGGGCTTGTTCCAATGATTTTTGAGAGAAAGTCTTGACAATGTACTATATTTTTATATTAACGGAGTTGGTAAATAGGCAAAAGAGATTTTCATCTGACATTTTCTTCTCAACATTTTTGGCTAAGGCTTTTCAACACTTGATGAAGGCCTAAAAAATCTAATTATGCACTTGTTTAAATTTTTTGAAGTGAGATAAGTTATTTTTAAGTAGATCATTGGATTGAAACTCATAAACCACTGCATTAAATAAGTCCTACAAGTTAGAGATGGAGTTTGAATTGAGTTGGATATACAAATATAAGGAATCACCAGAGAATATTTTGGCCAATATCTTGGTATAAATAAGGGTATTGAGCTTAATTGAGTATTTATAAAGGTTTATAAAGGCATTTAGTGTAACTAATGATTAGTGAATCACTATATGTGACTTAATAAGTAATGCCACCTATGTCTATTTTTGTAATTTGAGGATCTAATGGCTCATTTTGGAGATGTTTAATGGATTTATTATGAAGTTGTGGTTATAAAATGAGATTACCATGACCATCTCTAGAGGTGGGGGTATTTCGATTTGGCACTCCCCCCAAAAAAAATTGAGGGTGATTTTTCATTTTAAAAAGTTGTCTTTGTAATAGCTTCATCTAGGCATTATAATTGGATTTAAATTTATCCATTTGAATAATTGATTGTAACATGATTTGATGATGATCAAGAACATGTTGATTATAGGTCAAAGCTTAAGTATATTATTTGGATGTGTTATATGTGGTATTGATGTTGGTGTTAACATGTGTACTTTGATTATCCCCACTAAATAAAGTTCCTACCATGGTAGTATAAATATTAGACATGGTGATTGAGGAGGAAAATGAGGAAGTCACATATAGACTTTTCTTAAGTCTAGTACAAAATTAGTATTAGTGGAAGGAGGGATTTCCATGTGGAGTGCCATCGTGAGGTGATAGACTCCAAGGTACTTTACCTTATTCTTAGGATGATCATGTAGGTATACGATCATTTAATCAGTATAATCAAGATCAAATTTCTCCTCCACCTCATGTTATTTGTGTAAATGATATCCTCTAGTGGTGTTAGAATTGTTAAGTGGATCATAGCGTTTAGATCAAGTTCAAGCCACATGACAATGTCTTAGGTATTTATCTTTATTCATGTATAATTTATAAGGCATATGGGTCTTAGGGATTTTATGAGGATTAGTTATCTCCATGGATTCCTAGTGGGTTTTCTTTTTGCATTGGTAAAAAATGTATTCCATAGTGGAAGATAAGATATTAATTGTATTATGTTGGTTAGTGTAGTTAACTATGCAAGAATGCTAAAAATAGACTACATCGGCTTGGCTAGTATAGTTAGGATCTAAAAATAGTAAAAATTAGACCTTATAATATTGATTAGTATAGTATGATATAGGAAAGGAATTGTATCAAGTTGGCTGAAATAATTGGCAAGAGGATGGTAAAATTAGAATGTATTGGTCTAAGTAATACAATCAGGGAGACACACGTAAATGTATCATGTTGGTTGATGTAGTTAGGTAAACACATATAAATGTATTGGGATACCTATGTAATTCACATAAAACACAAAATAATATTGACGTAACTAATATACTTTGTAAAACAAGAAAGATGAAATTGAACTAACTATTTTAAAAATTCAAGTTAGGGAGGTAAACTAAGAAAGGACTTGTTTGACTTGTACGATCTTAGATATAATGATCCTAGACATAAATAATGAATACAACTATGAAGGCACTAACCATGAAGGATTCCACCATACACATGGCCAAACTATCCCATCTCTAAGGTATGTTGAAATTAACTTCTCAGGGCTAATTACTTAATGGTGCACTAAAAAATCAAAGGGCTAGAAGGATTCTTAAATCTTGAAAATAGGGAGGTGTTTTGGATAGCTTTTGAGGTATGTGGAAACTAAATTCCATATTTAATTTTGTCTCATGGTTTGATTAGTAGTGAAGTACCTTTCACACCATAGCTAACATAGGTTAAATTGATAATTTTTGGCCTAGAATGACAACTCCTATGAGTTTTAAAACTATAAAAATAAGTTTATAATAGATCCAAACAAAATAAAAAAATAAACATTAAAAATTATATGTTAAAATTTAAATTTGTAGTAAGCAATGAGTTTAAATAATAAAATAGAATAGTATCAGGTTGGTTGATATAATCAAAACTTAAAATTGATCAAACAAAATTATACCGCACTAGTTGGTATATATTTAAACAAAAAAAAATTGTATTAGGTTTGTTTATACAATCTAGACAATACACAAAATGTTATCAATCTTGTTGATATAATTCACAGAAATATAGGTAAAGGTATTAATATATCCAACTTCATTAGGCTAAAATATGTATGATAGTTTGGAATATTTTGATACTAATCTATAATGAAAATCATGAAATTAATCCAACCAAAGGAGAGATAATATTCATGTTATAATACTTTCACAAGCTAGGATGACCTACAACTATCCTCTTTATCTCAATAGACTATGAGTTGAATAAGAAAAATTTAATAGATCTTGTGTATATTTGGATGAATAGGTAAGGACCAATGAATTTCATAGATATATAATAAGGTAAGATATAACTCTAATATCAATAGGAAAGGGTTCCAAGGCCTAAGCCTATGACACAAGGATGCATCTATTACTAGACCTAAAACAAGGTAAATGGTTATAAAATATGATTGTAAATATGTAGGTAAATTAAATGGTTTTAAATGGGTGAAAACTAAATTAAAATATGTTTTAAAATATTTATAAAGGGGTAAGGTGTAATTTTAAACTAAATGGGTGTCTATGAAACCTATATTTATTTATGGAAAGTCTAATCAATCATATTATTGGTGTCTTATATTACACCCTAGCTGAGTAAGGAGATTTTTCAAATCCTCTTTTATAAATCTAGTCAAACATGGGAATGACCCTAAGTTGTGGGTCACCTAAACTTGTGTCAGACCTCTGGATAAGGATGGATTCCTTTTGGATCTATCACCTAAAGTAGACCTAAACTAATAATTACCTGGAAAAAGGGATAGAGAGTAACCAAAATACATGAAAGCATATTAAATGAGATGATGCATTAGTAATTGGAACACTTATAATTTTCACAAGACACACTATAAGACACATTCAATAACAAATAAGATTAGTCCCATGTAAGTATTTCATAATAATACATTGACCAATTATAAAACTATCATGAGAGGGCATATATCTACTTCTAAGCTAATCAATAAACTATATATTGCACTTAAAATAACTTGTGAGGACTACAAAGACCTTAATTAAGGTGAGGGAACTTAAACATAGGCAATGAAATCATAAATTAACCTAACCACAATAAATAAATCCATAGAACACACTTTAAATCAATTTGAAAATATGATGGAATTCAATCTTTACTACATAAAAAGTTGTGACAGTACAAGTTTTGGCATATCCTGAGCAAGCCAAAGCATAAGAGTCTATTTTTCTAAAAATATTAGAGATTTCTTGTCTAAAACTTCTAGTGAGAGCTATAATGTGGAATAAGATGGAACATATATATAAATGGGAGAGAAGAGAGGGAAGGTTATGATGGATTAACACCAATTCAAGGCTACTGAGTCATGATATTATCAAGAAAGAATCAATCTTCTAAAATCTATCTAAAAGAATTAAATGTTCATTGTCTTTATCTATCTACCATGTCTTCTCCTTGAAATTTCATTCCACCTTCTACTTGATCTACTAATGAGGACAAAATTATCATATCTCAAAACTGAAAACTTTATGCCACATCTATTTTGGATAAACATAGGTACCTATTTTATCAAGGATAGAGAAAAATCAATAAATGAGATACCTTTTCCATAACCATTCATATCTGCCCTATGATTATAGGTTCACTATAGATAAAGAAACCAATCCATATTATTGGATTTTTGATAGTCATTATGTTGATGTAGAATTATGGACTACATAGCCTCATTTTGGACTATATTAGGTCTAAACTAACCATTCTATCTTTGTAAGAACTGAGAATTCACCATATGCGTGCATATTTCTTTTAAGAATGACAAACATAGTCATAAGATAATACTACAACCTTCAAAATATGGACCTTATATGCTATAAATTTATGAACTAGAGGTTTGTATCAATCTTCAATGGTGCCCCTTTACATCTACTAACCTGACTGCATGAATATGTTTGATTCATGTCTTTCAATCGATCTCTAATGGTAATGGGATGATTATTTAAAGGATTTACTTGCTTCATTGAAAATGGCTCCTTTGATATATAATTAGAAAATATTATTATTCAACTTTTCCCATCAAATATTGATTTATAATAATTATATTATGCCAAACTATCTTTATTACTCTTTTTTCTCATGGATTCCTACTATCATATCCTTGAGTTTTTGACCTCCTGCACACTATAGATCCTCCTAGTATGAATAAACACTACCCTGTGATCAAGATCCTTTGACTACTTGAATTTAACTCACATCATTAGATCAAGATATATGAATGAATGCATTTCATAGACCTACCTAGGATACACTATTTTAACTCAAAAATCTAATCCATGAGGCCCATATTTGACATCCACATGAATGTATTTGATATTCGAGCACCTATCATCATGATTTTTGGACCCCAATGGTTATTTTTTATGGTTTAAATGTCCATGTGCCCATATTTTTACATATATGAGCTCATCATTGATGTCTACAATATTTTCAATCTTTAAACCCTAGTGATTTTATTGTCGAGATTTATTTTGATTTCTACATAAATGTCTTACTTTGTTGTATCAACTTTGAAGGCTTATATCTTGAGATAGAGAACTCATCAATACATGAAATTTATAGAGGGTGATATTGACATTAAGGGCATAATTTTTATATGATTATTTTAACATGTGAGGCTCTCTAGATGAACTTATTAAATGCACATATAGTTTTTTCCACTCATTCATATATGATTTCTTGATGATAGTATGGTCCTTCAATACTTTTTATTAAGCTATTGCTTCATCTTTGGAAGATATGATGAATCCCTTGAGGCTTATACAAATTTTCCTTAACCTTAAACTATTCAGACACCATGGGACCTTTTTTTTAAACTTATATATCAAAGATCAATAAATTGTACCTTAAGCTCAATTAAATTATTTCAAAATATTTATGATCAATATGAGATATTTGGACCACTCATTTCATCTATAACTTTTATTCATCTACTCAAACCATTTCAAGTCAAAATATCCTTATGTGGGCTAGATTTGGTCAATATCTTTGGTTACTCAGCTGGGTTACATGCCTAGTATGCTTAATAACTAAGACCATTTACATGATACATGGATCATGTACATGACTCTAATTCATGACTACAAGAAGCCGTATTGATTTGCAAGGACAAAGAATTCTACCAAATAGGGAAATAAATAAACAAGAAAGGAAAAATAACCTAACAAAAGTAAATGTACAAATAGAGCACTTATTTTGGATAAAATATAATAAACTAATGTGTTATAAAAACACTTGGAGGAAGGTAAGACTAACTAACTAGGTAAAAGGAACTTAGCTTTTTCAATAACAATGTTTCAAATGTATCCCATTAACTAGGATAAGAAGCTCCTCACCATCCATCTTTGCAAGTTAGAAGGCATTGTGGGATTTATAGCTAGAGATTATGTATAGACCATTATAAAGAGATTCAAACTTTTTATGTCCTCCTAGCTTAGCTCTGTCCTTATCCCACTTAAGGACCAAATCTCCCTCTTTGAAGTCTCTTGAAGAAGCTTTTTTGTTAATAGATCTCTTTATTTGTGCTTGATGGGATTCCATGGCCAATATGGACTGATGTCTAATCTCTTCTATCTCCATGAGATCAGCATATCTAATTTCCATTGTCTCATTATCTAAAAGCTCAAGTTGATGCATTATTTCTAAGTAATAAATTCAAGAGAAATGGTAATTCTTACTTCCTTACCTTATATGAGCTTGTATGGATAATTAGCTATTAATATATTATAGGTGATCCTATCAGCCCATAGAGATGACTTTAATTTGAGATGTCATGACCTCTGATTGTGTTCATTAGTCCTCTTGATGATCTTCAATAGGTTCTTATTAGTGGACTCAATGAGGCTAATGCCTTATGGATAATAATATGAGGAAGTATTGAGAAAAACACTATGTTAAAGTACCCAATAACTGATTCTATACCCAACAAAGGCCATGGCATTGTCATAAATAATGGTTGAAGGGACTCCAAATATAGTAAACAAACATTCATATAAATTGATAACATTGGACACAATAGCTTCTTTCAATGCCACTAATTTTGTCCATCTAGTAAAATAATATGTAGCAGTCAATATCCATTTATGTCAAAAACTTGAAAGGGGGTTAATGAGACCAATAAATTCCAATCACATTTAAATAAAGGTTTGATTCACTAAAATTTGTTGTAAAGGTAAGGCTTCAAGTCTCACCTTTCTAATAAACATAACACATTATTTACATTTCCTAACACATGCATGATAATCACCAAATATGTTTGTCTAATAATACCCACTTCTCATTATATTTTGGGCTATTATTCTAGCTAAATAATGTCTTCCACCATATCCATCATGGAAATGATCAAGTAATCTTTATATTTGACCTAGTTCTATGCATCTTATCAACATGCCATTGATATCTTTCTTGAACAAAACACTATCAATAAGGAGAAAAAGAATTGACTATAATCTAAAACATCTACTTTTTGAAGGGGTCAGATGAGAAGGATAAAAATCATTATTAAGGTATCTTATCATGTCTTGGAACCAAATGGAAGGTGAGGTGTAATAATTTCCAACTTCTTCATCATTTGACACCATAACCACTCCATTAGCCTCTTGCAAGTCTTAGGCTAGATGTTCACAAAGTCCTTTGCCTATAGCTAGTTTTTTGACCTTGATATCCACATCATACTCCATTACTTTGGTTATCTAACTAGCTATTTTGTCATTTATGTCCTTGTTCAAGAGAAAATCTTTGATACTTGGATGTCTAACCATTAGATGTATCTTATTATTAGACAACAAGTATCTAAAATTCTTGAGAGACATTATAACATAAAGTACATGCGTCTCAATAATAGAGTACCTTGTTCCATATTCTTCCAAGCCTTAACTAAAGAAGGATATTGGTTGATCTAAATCTTCTTGAATTTTTTGCATGAAAATACCTGAAATTGTGTCAATGTTAGCATAAGTGTACAAGAATAAATCCTTTGTGAAATCAAGGTTTAGGAGTGTATGAGCATTAGATATGGATTTATTTATCTCTTAAAAACTTATTACTCCTTCCTTGGACTAGTTGAAACTCTTAACTTCTTTATCATTGTTGTAATTGGCTTAGCTATGGTGGCAAAATCTTAAATGTACCTTCTTATAAAATTAATCTTGCCTAATAAGAAGATTTGCAAAGTTTTATTATGTTTAGAAAAGGAAAGTGCAAGAATTGAATCTATCCTATTAGGATCTATACTTGTACCATGTTTTGAAATCATGTGTCCAAAAAACCTACCTTGATGAATAGATAAAACACACTTTTTATGATTAAGAGACACCCCAAATTGCCTACACCTTTAAAACAATTGTCTGATATGAATCATGTGCTCATCTACATTCGTAGAGAAAACTATTATGTCATCTAAATAAACAAGTATAAACTTATTGAGATGACCCTGGAATGGCATATCCAAAGATTTTTTTAAAGATTCCCTAGCATTGGATAGACCAAATGGCATCTTTATATATTAAAATAACCCCCACTTTGTGGTGAATGTTGTTTTGAATTGGTCTTATTATTTGAACAAAATATGATTGTAACCACTATAGCCATCCAACAAGGAAAACATTTTTAAACCTAAAACCAACTATAAAATTTGTTCCATTGATGAAAATAAATAGTGGTATTTAATGGAAGCTTTGTTCAAGTCATAAAAATCAACACATAGTCTAATCTCACCATTCTTTATCTATACCAAAAAAATATTTTATACCCAAGCTGAGGGCTTTATTAGAAATATTATAGCTAACTCAATGAGATTATGAAGCTCAAATTTTAGTAAAGGTTAAAACATTGGATTAATAGGCCTTTGTCATTGCCTTACTAGCTTAGTATCATATTCTAACTCAATGGTGTGTTGAGATAGACTTGGATAAAATCCTTTGAGGTTACTATACTAACATGCAAAGACATCTACAAAACTTGAACTTAACTCAATGAAATTTTCTTTTTTTGAAGGAGTGCAAACTTTTCAAAACTTCAAGTTATTAACATTTGTGATTTACATAATTTATATAGTGATCCTCATTTGTTGACAATGAAAAAAATTTCTTTTTTCAACTCACCATCTCTACTAAATATATTATTAAGTGTGACCAACCCTTTGGGCAACTTATTTATCTTCACTTGCACAATCTAGTCATCATACTACTACAAGAACTTGTCTTGGTTCCTTAAGGAAAATTTAGATTCTCATTTAAAGAAATTTATAATCTGATTGTCATCTTCAAAAACTTGCCAATTTTCATGGTTGTCTCAAATAGAAGGTCTTAAAACCACTTATATGTGTGACTGAACCTTTTTATTCTTTATATCATTTGGTATACTAAATTATGACCAATGGTAGCCAACCGATCTGCATGTTTGTTCTCAATTCTTGATATGCCACAAATATTTAAATCTTAAAAGTCTCTAATTAAATCCCATACTCTATGCTTATAAGATCTAAGAAATGGATTATTTCATATATTTAGACCTATTACTTGGTGGATTACCTTATTGCTATCACCAAAACCTTGTAAGGTATTGATCTTTATCTTTTTTGCCCATTGTAAACCATGAATTAGTGATTCATATTCAGCAAGATTATTTGAAAAACCAAAATATAACTTGACAGAAGATAGATACCTTTGATTAACTACATAAATCAACATAATTACAACTCCACTATCATGTTTTTCCATCGATCTATCAAAGTAAAGTTGCCACAAGCCATCAATAAACTCATCATCCTTCATCAGGGATAAAATTGGTGTATCTTTTTCATAAAGGAAATAAACACCAAGTCTTTCTTCTTTAATTAACTTATAAAGATCATGTTCATGCAATTTAGAGGCCCATTCATGAAGGAATAGATTTTTAACTCCATCAAGAGGTGATTTAGTCTCTACTTTATTAGTTTTTAGCACCTCATCTAAGATAATATAATTAATGTTCACCATACTTTGCATATATGGATCCAAATGGAAATGTGTAATAGGTTTGGAATGTATTGTTACCTTAGTACCATATCTGGTCTTGAAGAAAAAATATATCCAATTAGATAATAAGTATCCTCTAATTTTTGATGTAAAGTCACTTGAAAGACACATGGAAAAATAGGGATGTAAGTCCACTATAACTACATCATGTTGAATGGTAACATTTGGATAGGTATGTAGTATCAAATTTAGATCTTTGATGATGCCTACTATCTTTGTTGGTGACCCATCTAGTTTTAATACTCCTTTATTGTTTGGTTTGGTTCATAGACAAGACCAAGCTTATCTGTAATTTATTTAAGCATGATAATACTACTAGCTCCACTATATACAATAAAATTATGAACTAAATAGTCACCAACTATCAAAGAGAGGTAAAAATGAGGAGTCTTATTTTATTTGACATTGTTTTTGTCTACCTTTGTTATATTATGTACCTACTAATCTAGTTACTTGGTTGGCTAATTTAAATTAGCTAAAATAACACCTTGTTTCTCAAGTGGTTCTTGAGACACCTTAAGAGATAAAATCTCTTGGATGAGCATGCCATTTTACACTGAAATAATAATGGAATCCCACATGATAATACTATCATTGCATTTTTTTCATCTGATCTATTATGCTAAATAAAGATCCACTAACCTTTGGAGACACTTTATGAACTAATGGTTGTTCTCTAATCAGAGGTACTAGAGGGATTTTCCCAACTTTTATATTATGATTATTCTATGCTATAGGGGTAGTAAGTTTATATTTTATACTCTTAGGATTAATGTTAGGAGTACTATAAGTATTGATGACATCTTGAGCTTCCTCAACAACTCTTTTTTAACCTCTAGTAAGAGCTACAAATTGACCACTTGTGTTTCTGGTCTCACCAATCTGATTAAATGCAACATGATCATCTATTTTCCAATTCACATTAATGTCATTAGGATACCCTTTAAATTATTGAGACTCTCCTTAGGGTATCAAATTTGTCTCTTGATACTAACCTAAATAAAGATAAAAATATTCTTGTGTCATTTGTGGCATAGAAATATCATGTGATATAAAGGCTTGATTTTATATATCATTAGGATTAAAAGGCTACCAACTTGGATCTTACATCAAGTTATTTTGAGGAGGGGTACATTAGGGTCTAGGGATGAATATGGTTTAGCTTGGGTTATAAGTCCTTAAGATTGATAAGGTGGTCTATTTTCTCTAAAAGGTTGATAATGAGGCCTTTGATTATTTGAGGGTTGATACGCATTCTATTTTTTTGTTTATAAGGCCTACCTTGGTATTATTATCTCTTTAGTAGAACTATCTCATTTCTAAAATCTTGTAACATACATTTTAAATCTCCAATCTCACTAGCCTGATTAGAAGGGGTTACAACTTGTGTTTTAGGAGATAGAATAGGAGATATAGATGGGATTTGAGGAGCTTGAGAGGGTGAAATAGGTTTAACTTTTAAGAAAATAGGAATTAAGGGCCTTAGATAAAGTTTACCATCTTGTATCAAGTTGTTCTCTACTCTTATTGCAAGCTCATAAGCATTTGGAAAATTATTACCACCCATAGATTTTATCATCACATTAATATCAAAATTAAGAGATTTTATAAAGTATAATAATTCATATTATTTAAATGGCCTAACCAACATGGTATCAAAATCCACGTTTTTTGGAATCTAAGGTTAAAATTAGACATGAATTCATGAGGGCACCTTTTAATGGTAGTCAGATGTTCTACTATAGATAAATGATCAGATTTATCTTCCAATTTCTTGACTAAGGCTTCACCTAACTCATCCCAAGTAGAAATGGAGGTCAAAGTAATATTTCTATACCATTACAACACTTTTCATTTTAAAGAAGTAATAAGCAATCTGATAGCCACATTATCTTGAATAATATTCTGAACAGAATAAAGGTTGTAAACATCTTGGATATTCTCAATAGTAGTTGTGTTATCCCATATCCTAAGAAGAAGGGAATACTATTTTGGGTAGATATAGGAATCTCGTCATATTGGGATAAATTCAAGGGACTAACCCTATTGAATGGAATAAAATATTGATTCTTGATAACCATTTGGGTAATGTGGACAATAGCTTGGACTAAGACAATAAGATGACCAGGAGAAGAATATTTCCTTTGGGGATAGGAAATTATCATATTGAATCCTATTTTTTTATAATAATTTAAAGGAAATTCAATGTGTTTAAAAGGAGTACATTTACTTATTGATCTTGTAGTAATATTTGACATGAAATCACTGCGTAGATGATGTTACTATAACTTGAAGAGTCTTTAACTTTTGATGATGTTATATGTCTCCTCATACTATAATTTATTCTTCTCAATATTTAAACATCAATTATACCAAGGAAAACTTGGTCCCACTTGGCATGCTAAAATTGTTGGTGTCCTAGATTGCACCCTAGCTAAGTAAAGAGATTTTTCATATACTCTAACAAAAATATAGTCTAACATGGGAATGACCCTAGGTTTTAATTCACCTAAACTTGTGTTAAACCTATGGATAAGGCTAGATTCCTTCTAGATCTATCACCTAAACTAGACCTAAACTAATAATTTCTTAGAAAAGGGGAGAGAAAGTAACCACAATACATGAAAACATATAAAATGAGGTGATGCGCAAGTAATTGGAAAACTTATGATTTTCAAAAGAAACACTATAATACACATTCAATAACAAATAATATTATTACCAAGTAAGTATTTCAGAATAAGGCATCGACCAACTACCAAACTAGCATGATAAGGCATATATCCACTTCCAAGCTAATCAATAAACTATATATCCTACTTAAAATGACTTGTGAGGACTACAAATCACTTAATGAAGGTGAGGTAACTTAAACATAGGAAATGAAATCATATATTAACTTAACCAAAATACATAAATCCATAGAACATACTTCAATTTAGTTTGTAAAAATGATGGAATTTAGTCTTTATTATATAAAAAGGTGTTACAGTACAGATTTTGGCATAGCCTAAGAAATCCAAATCATAAGAGTCTATTTATTTATAAATTTAGATATTTATTGTCTTAAACTTCCAACGAGAGCTACAATGTGGAATAAGATGGAAAATATATAGAAAATGGGGAGAAGAGAGGGGAGGTTGTGATGGATTAGCACTAATTCAAGGCTACTGAGTCATGATCTTATCAAGAAGGAATAAATATTTTAAAATATATGTAATAGAATTGAATCTCCATTATCCTTATCTATCCACCAAGTCTTCTCCTTGGAAATCCATTCCACCTTCTACTTGATTTGCTAATAAGGACAAACTTCTCATATCTTAGGACTAATAACTTCATGCCATTTCTTCTTTGGATGACCATAGGTACTTATTTTATTGAGTATAGATGAACATATACAAATGAGACACCTTTTATATAACCATTCATATCTACCCTATTATCATATGTACACAATAGATAAAATACCAATCCATATTATCAAATTTTTGATAGTCATTATGTTGATGTAGACCTATAGATTGCATAGCCTCATTTTGGACTATATTAGGTCTAAAAGACCCATTCTATCTTTGAAAGAATTTATAATTCACCATATGCATGGATATTTATTTTAAGAATGGAAAACACAGTCATAAGACAATACTACCACCTTCAAAATATGGACCTTGTATATTATAAATCTAAAAACTAGAGGTTTGTATCAATCTTCAATGGTGCCCCTTTGTGTCTTCTAACTTGATTGCATGACTATGTCTACTTCATGGCTTTCAATAAATCTATAATGGTAATATGATGTTACTTTATAGAAATTTCTTGATTCGATTGAAAATGGCTCCTTTGACCTCCAATGGGAAAATCTTCTAGCTCAACTTTGCCCATTGAAAATTGACTCGAACTAATCAGATTATGACAAACTATATTTATTCCTATTTCTCTCATTGAATCCTTCTATCATATCATTTACTTTTTTACCTCCTACACAATGTATATCTTCTTAGTATGAATTAATGTTACACTTTGATCTATATCCTTTGACTCCTTAGATTTAACCCACATCATTAGATCAAGATGTATGAATGAATGCACATTATAGATCTTCTTGGGACCCACTATTTCAACTCAAATGGATAATTCACAAGGCTTGTATTCTATGTATTCAATCCCATCATTGATGTCTACAAGACTACCAATATTTGAAACCTAGTGATTTTATTTTTGAGCTTTATTTTGACATTCATGTGAATGTTTTACTCTATTAGATCAAATTTGAAGGATTATATTTTGAAACAGAGAACTCATCAAGACATGAAATTTATAGAAGATAATATTGGCATTAAGGGCATCATTTCCATGTGACTCTTTTGCCTTATGAGGATCTCTAGGTGAACTTATTAAATGCACAACTAGTTTATTCCATTCATTCTTGCATGACATCTTGATGCTGGTCTAGTCATTCAACACTTGTTCTTGAGATATTGCTTGATCTTTGGAAGCTCTAATGAATCCCCTGATGCTTGTGAAATTTGTCCTTGACATTGAAATATTCAAACACCATGTGAAATTGATTTCAAACCTATATCTCAAATATCAAAAAATTACATATTAAGCTCACTTAAAGTGTTTCAAAAGCTTTGTGATCAACATGAGATATTTCAACCACTCATTCCATCCAAAACATTTGTTCATCTACCATTTCTAGGCAAAATATCCTTATGTGGGCCAAATTTAGTTAACACCTGTGTCTACAATAGCTTATTTGGTATATAAAAATCTTAAACAAGGATACACACATAGATTCATTATGCAATAAATAAATAAATATTTAATGTATTAAGTAAATAAATTAAAGTGTAGGGATATAAATACCAACATTGGGGTGGACCCATCAATGCTTAAATATCCCCCTTGGCTCAAGTGGAGATTTGTGAGATAATTTTGTAGGTTAAAGACTTCAAATGGTTATATGAATACTTATATATCCTTACTTAGGAACTCCTAATGACTCTTCTTATTGAAATTCAAAGACATGGTAAGAAAAAACTTTTAATATAAGGTCCTAAGCCATTATATCTCACAAATACTTTCTAAGGTTAGAAATTAGAGTGAAATTAGAACATACAAATGTGATAATATATGATATTAATGAAATGTGACACCTACATATATTATTATAATAATCAAACCCAACCCTAAACTCTAATTTGATGATATATATATATATATATATATACACACACACACACACACACACACAATATTTCTCATTTTATCATTTATTGATGTTTTCTTTTGTCATAACTTGTCAATGTATCAATATCATTAAGTGCATGCCTTAAAGGGTACATTAGGAATGGGGTAGGAAAGTGTCATGGTGTTTTTTGGAATATTTTTTATATTATATGATGACTACACCATTACTACTATTAGTTTTTCTTCCTCTAAGTGTTTATCTATTTACCTCTCATGTTTAACTTTATCCTAGATTAGTTACCTTCCATATATCATGTGGTATTAGCCTAGTTGATACTTTTATTTTGTGCCTTCACACCTCTTATACTTTATTGGTCAACTTCATATAGTTTTGAGCCTATTTTTTGACATTTTTACTATATCAACTTATCTAATATCATTGTGTTATCCAACTTATTTTAACTCTATCAACTAGGTTAATACCATCAGTTTAAAGTATAGGGTTCATTTTGTATATTGGATAAGTATTTATATGGGTCATATTTTATTTATATCATATCATGTACAATTTATTTGACTTGGGGTTTCTCATATTTATGACCTAATTACCATTTAGGAGAGTTAGTGTCTTAGAACCTTATCTTGATGATTCTTATAGTGTGGTGTCATTAAATCTCAATGGGAGGAGTAATTAGGAGTTTCTAGATGATGATATATTAGGTATTTATCCAAAATTTTGAGGTTTCCAATATATAACATTATTTTTAAAATCTCTACATGAGCCAATGGGAATGTTTAATGTCAATAGGTCCACCCTAAGGTAAGCATATATTATCCCTATACTCTTTCATTCATTTACTTGGTACTTTAAATATTTATTTTTGCTTTGTGGATGAATGTATGTGTATCATGTTTTATGAATTATATAGATAAAATAAGTTAGTTTGGATATAAAATTGCTTAGACTTACCATAAATCACTTTAGGTTTCCTAAATCCCCATTTAGTTGACCATGACACCTTACCCCTTTATAAGAGTTCTAACCAATATTTTAGTTTAGTTTATCTTGTAAAACCATTAACTTTACAACTAAAATATATATTTGTTGAGGCCTAGTAAGAGATACATCTGTGTGTCATAGTCTTATTAATGATAACCCTTCCCTAATAAAATTCACATTATATATAACCCTATTTTATATTTATAAAATTCATTTGGTCCTTACCCGATCATCTAAGTATCACAATATCTATTTTATCAACCTTATTTGAGTCTTAATCTATTGAAATAAACATGATAGTGTTAGGTTCATAATATCCCATGCATATATTGTAATTAACTTGAAATGAATCCTAATCCACATTTAATTAGATTAGTTTCAATTTTTTCCTTTTGCCTACTTAGAAAAATCTTCCAAAACATCTTATTTCTTTTAGTCAAATTGTATTGGCCAACCTAATACCATATCTTAATTTTAATAATTTTATTATCCATATTTTTATTTTTATACCTTTTTTTATTATCTAAATTGATACCATTCTATGTTTTTATAACTATATCATCCAACCTAGTTCAATAATTTTTCTCAATGACCACTAGCACCACCTTTTTTCCTAACTATATCATCCAAGTTGATATAATGTGTTATTAAGATTCAATAAATAACTATAAAAACCTACCTAATATTTTTTATTTATTGGAACCAATTTATCTCATCATGATGTCACATATTAAGATATTTTTAGTAACCCTCAACCCATTCCAATTTTGCATGGGTTGTTCTTTTCTTCCATCTATGACCACCATTAAAGGCTACACCTCATGATGTAACTTTACCACACCCTTTATCATATTTAAATATCTTAATGATACTCTTACCATATATGATGACACATATAATTAGTCAAAATATTATCAATATGGCCACACCCCTGATGAATATCCCTATGATAATTATAATTACATCACTTCTGACATTTACAAATATTGCCATGGTGATTTTCCCCTATATGATGTTGATAGTCCTTATTATTGAGGTTATTACCTAAGGATGATACTAATAGTGGGACCAAATATTACCAATATGGTATCCCTAGTAATTAATATCCCTATTAACATCCTAATACTTGCACTTTTATTGTGACCAACAATTAAAATTATGGTCCACCAATCATTGATGATCCCACATTCACCACTTATCACATGGATAAAAATAAATATCATGATTTTACCATATATGATGATTATGATGAAGGTTAAAACCCTATCATGATAGTGGATATTCCCATTGATGACACTTATGACATGGAAAAAAATTACTCTTATGTTTTTTGCATATTTATCAATACCAAATTCAAATTAAGAAAATGAGCATTGTTTCCTTCATGTTTACCTATCCTCTACTCTACCCTTGGAAGGAATTTTGGGGATGAGTCATCAAATCTCCACTCATATTCAACCAAATTTTTTTAACTCGTCACCTTATTAAGAATATCGAATCCAAATACCTACCACACAATTATCATATTTTACATCTTCCAATCTACCTATATCACCACTCAAACTAATTATTTCCAATGGCATAGTCCAAATTGATACCATTAAATTTAAATAGATTAAAATAAATTTAATTTTTTATGACCTAGAATGTGTCAATATAGTTCTTTTATCTATAGTCAATCATATTAGCCATGACCCAAAATGTGTTGATATATTTTAATTTCTATTACCATATTGAATCAACCTGACTAATATAATCCCTTCTCATCATGTTTAATTAGACTATATTGAAATATATAATATATTCCATTTTAATCATGGTTAATCATATTATGTTAACTTAATAAATACAATTAATATTGAAATCTGTTTCATCAGACTATATCGATCTAGTTGATCCAATTCATATCATTCATGTTCCATCAAATTGTATTGACTTAGATCACACACTCCATTTTAATTGTGTTTCATCATACTATATTGACTTGGATGATATATTTCATTTCAATCCTACTTTACCAAACTATATTGAACTAGCCTATCTAATTTATTTTAATCATATTTCTTTAGTTGTATTAGCCTGATTGATACCTTACATCAAAATTTTCTATCACCTCCAAAATATCTTGATATTTTAAAATATTCCACATTCCCTAATGTAACATAGATTTACATATATTTTGACATCATTTCTAGACCTATAAATCTTTATATTAACTCTAATCTACCTACAACACATATACTGGGGGATCTTTTGATACCCACGATTTTTTCATTACACATATTGTGGCACATAGCATTGCCCATGATTTTATTATATAAACCTTTGGGGAATCTTTATATGCCAATCCTTAACTTTATACATGATTTAAGGGAATCTTAAATGCCCATAATATTTCTCTTGGCTTCTTGATTTATCATATTTTCCATCAAGAATTAATTAATAGCCATTCACATCTTACAAATAAATAAACTCAGCTTAAATAAATGTTTTGAAATAAGTATAGTCAAATTTGAAATTATCTTATTTGATATGGACATTAGCATAGATTTTTATATTCTTTTATCTCATGTTTCTTTATTTTCCTAAATTTCATTCCATTATCATTATTTTTATACACCATTGCTTCCTTTTTGGGTCCTTTGAATTTTTCTAGTCATCCTTAGATTCACTTAAGGATCTTAGGTATCACCTTCTATTTTTGTATCATTTTTGCATTCATCTTTAAATTAACCAAATAGTTATCACCTTAGTGTTTTATATCAGTTAATATTAAGATTTATTTTACCTAATGCTATAATGTATCACCTTCTATTTTTATACCATTCTTTTAGTCAACCTTAGTTTACCTTGTGGATATTAGGTTTTGCCTCTGGGATTTATTTTAATCATTACAATAATTTTAAAATCAACCTTTGTTTCACCTAAGAATATTAGGTATCACCTTCAAGTATTTTATATTATATTTATTTACCATTTTTTAGTTTTCTTTAGTCTCCTTATAATTATTTTCCATCATATATAATTTCCCCCTCTTTTGGGATGCCTTTTTATTAGTGTTTGTGTTAGATCCCATGTAGGTTATTATGGCTTCCATAGTGACATAACTATCATTTTTCACAACATAACCTCATAATTTTTGAACCATTATTTTACATTTTTGTGTTATCTACAAGCCTATCCATCATTGTAATATCATTATTTATCATATGGATGCATTTCTCATGATCCCCATCTATCATATTTTTATTTTATCTTGAGGCACATGTAGGTCAATTTTGAGATTTCACACTTCCATGTGGACCAAGTCTATGAGTCTTTAGGCACCATCGTCATTAGGTCCTCCTCTCTAGTAGTTGAGTGTGATATCTCTTATGTTAGTCATTTATATCTCCCATGTTTGGTTTTTCCAAGTATATAAAAAGGAGGATAAATAGAAAAATCTAAAAGTGTTAAAATCCTTTTTATAACAAAAGGTAAAATTACAATATTAAAATTTAAATCAAACCAAAATACATGATCTTTGTTTGGCACATCTATTATTCTAGTCAAATATATAACTCCATAGTTAGAATCATGATAGATCTAAGGTTAATTATGTTGTGGTACACTAGTATATTGGGGTAGAAGGTCTTGTATTATTATATTATTATATCTTCCCACATTCTCATCACAATTACTTTCACACACAAGTACCCAATCTTCACGGTAGGTCGATGAATCTCTAAGGGGTCCTAAAAAGTATAAAACATGTTTTTTTTTAAAGTTATGGTCACTATATTTTTCATACATATATCCTTGATGGGATAATCTATGTAATTCACTTATTATCCCAAGTTTTTTCCTTTTCTATGGAGTTTTCTAGGTCTTTGATGTTGTAATATATTAGTCTTGACCACTTGTCTAGAGGTCTAGTCTTCACTAAGGATTTATAAATTACCCATGTGGCATATTTCCTTCATAATTACATCATAATTTAATAATATCCCTTTGATTAATATTTCTTGGATTTGATCATGTCCTATCTCATCTACCTTTGGTGTTGATTTACATCAATAATCTATGACACCACTAGTGTCTTTAGTTTGTCACTTACATTTTAAGCCCTAGGGAATCAATAGGGCCTTCCTAAAAAATTCCCATCACTTTTAATATCCACACCATATATATAATAATAACCACATAATTTGATGGGTATGCTCCTTTACATTATGTTTTAGAATAATCATTGATTTTGAGTTTTCACTCATTGGAGTATTTGGCTTATTACCATCATGTTCTTATTTTATCTTTATGGACTTCACTTATCTTTCTTAGAATATTTTTACAATTATTTATGTTTAAAGTGTTTTATTTCAGTTTACTTGACTTGTCTTACATGGGATGACATTTTTCATATCCTTGTTTGATAATCTTTCACATTTTATTACATTGGATATTTTCATTCTTTTTACAATGCTTTACATTCTTTATCATAGGATTTTGTGTATTTTACATTGATAATCATCATATTAGATTTTTTAATTTTTACCATTAATTTTCTCACATTAATTATAAAATAATAAAACATACATCACATTAAACACATCTCAAATTTCAAAACTTTAATACATCTACCTATAGATGTCATTTGTTGCCCATATTGTTGTTTTTGTAGGTCATTTTCATGAACAAAAAAAACAAAGACCTAGAATATTTGTGAGATAGGTAATTTAAATTACTAACAAAAAATTATTAAAAAAATATATAATTTTATCCTTTTTTTTAGGTTTGTGTCTCATTCTTATCATTGGGTGCCTTCCATCACTTTCAAGTTATGTAGTATTTATACAATCAAGAAGGTAAGTGAAGGTATTGTTTTATTTATATTTAATTACATTTACTTTTAGTTATTTTATCATTTCATTTCAATTATGTTCTTTAGTGTTACTATGTTTCTTTTCCAAAACACCAACATGTGTTACAATATTGTGACATGTGATGAGCATTGAGTGGGGCAAATTTATACACATAATATTTTAAACTTTATTATTTACTAACACTTTCAATTATAATGGCTTATTGACACATCAATCGCCCTAAGTGAAGGCCTTAAAGGATGCACCAAGAATCGATTGGTAAAGGCTCATGGTGATTTATGAGAGATGTTATTATATCATAATTACACCATTACTACTATTAGTTTGGCTTCATATAAATTTACATCCTTATACCTCTCTTATTTACCTCTTGTAAATATTTTTTTAACTTCCATATATCTTATGATATCAACCTGGTCAATACAATCTATTTTATGCCTTCACCCTTCATATAATGTATCAACCAACTCCACTATTGATCATCTTGATATATTTTAGAGTCTAAGGTTTATTTTGGGTATTATATCAATATATATAAGGGTCACATTTCATTCATTTCATATCATATACTATTTATTTTTTCTACTTTCATTCACACTTATTCGCTAAGTAGCATTTTGGAGAGTTAGTAGCTTATAACCTTACTTTGAGGAGTCTTATCTTGTGGTGTCATTGAAGATAAATAGGAGTCATTGTGAGTTCCTATCTAAGTATATCTTAGGTCTTTATTAATCCATTTATTCAATATACAACATTCTCTTACAAATCTCCACTTGAGGCAAGTGTAAAATTGAAACATCAGGAAGTACACCCTAAGGTAAGTATATTTTATCCCTATACACTTTCATGTATTTACTTAGTAAATTATATATTGTTAGTTATTTGTGGATGAATGTATGTGTATTCTTGTTATACCTTCTTTGCACTGAATAAGCTAGTGTATCTATAGGATTTATTAGACTTTCCATAAATTAATTTATATTACTTAAACCCTTATTTTTTTGACAATGACACCTTACCCATTTAAAATCATTATAACCCATCCTTTAGTTTAGGTTATCTCTTACAACCATTTACTTTACAATCATAACATATTTTTATTGAGATCTAGTGAGAGATACATCTTTGTACTGTAGTCTTAGACTTTACACCCATTCCCTATGAACATTCATGTTTGAGATAACATTTTTATATATCTATGGAATCCATTTGATCCTTACTCGATTATACAAGTATCACAAGCTCTATTTTATCAACCTTATTTGAGTTTTAGTCTATTGAGAGAAAGAAGATAATTTTAGGTTAATCTTAGTTTATGTATATAGTATCATCCAAGTTGATAAAATTGGAATATGTCAGATAAAATTGTATAGTGTCAACTAGGTCAATAAAATAAGAATGTAATAAATCATAATTAGAATTATATTGAGATAGATGATATAGTAAAAGGAGAATAAAGTTACAAAACATATGGTACTAGCTAAGAAAATACCATAGGATATAGGGAAGATAGAAAATATGGATAAGAAGAAAAGAATGGATAAATAAATATATAGACACTTGGAGGAATTTATACTAATAGTAGTGATGGTGTAATCAGGATAGAATACCAACATATCTCACAAAGCACCATGAATCAATTTTACCCCATTTTTGGTGAATATTTTAAGGCATGCACTTATGGATATTGATACACTGATAAGCCACTAAAATATAAATCATTAATAAATGATAAAATAAAAAAGAATATGTCTATATATTAAGAACAACATTGTTCTTGATTTATGGAAATTTACATTTAAATATGGAGTTATCCTAAATGTGCACTTCAAAAATATCACATGGGTTTGTTTCCTAGAGGAAAAACATGAAGGGAAAGTGATTTATTATAGTTGGTTCATAATGGTATTATGTCATGCCCACATATTTCATTTCAAAAACATAAATATGTGTTTACATTCATTGATGATGTCACTCATAGATCATGGTTATACTATCTAAAAAAATTGAATTATTTGAGAACATAAATTTTTATAAAGCCCTTGTTTAAAACCTATCAAATATAAAAATGCAGATTCTCTATTTAGATAATGGAGGATAGTTCTTTTTTTTAAATATATGATTTTATGTTATGAATAGTAATGTATTCAACTTCAACATATTTTTCCCTAAACTCATTACCATAATAGTGTCACTAAGCACAAAAATTATACACTTAAATAAATAGACATTTTCATGTTGAATTCTAAATACTTACCTCCTATGTGTTGGGCATAGTAAATTTAATGTGTAACATACTTTAAAATTTCCATTCCCCATTTAGTTTTGTAAGACATGGATCTTGAAGTAAAATGACTTAGTGTTATGTTACTATTAAGAACCCAATAATAGCCATTATAAATCTATAAAGTAAATTATAATGTATCTTTATAGTATCACTAATTATGGGATTAACTATAATTTAGGAGGAAAAACCTAAATTTTAGGTTATATCTCTAGTGTAAAAATATAAGTTGTAGGTTACATAGATAGTAATTATTTATGATACCTAAATGATTGGAAATTGACTACATGATACATCTATAATCTTGGGGAAATTTTGGTGACTTGGTATTACAAAAAATATATTATTATTAATTTGTTTATTATGTAACTTGACTAGAGTGGAGATATTATTTTCAACTAGAGGCATTTTGGATTTGACACATGCTTTAAAAGTTTAATAAAATTTGGACCCAACCCACAACACTTTAGTGCGCTAATCATAGGGGTATCCACATCTCTTACAACCTAGTGGAATATTAACACACAAATCACTTTGAGATTCATATGAGTTGTGTGTGTGTGTGTGTGTGTGTGTGTGTGTGTGTGTGTGTGTGTGTGTGTGTGTGTGTGTGTGTGTGTGTGTGTGTGTGTGTGTGTGTGTGTGTGTGTGTGTGTGTGTGTGTGTGTGTGTGTGTGTGTGTGTGTGTGTGTGTGTGTGTGTGTGTGTGTGTGTGTGAGTGCGTGTGTGTGTGTACTTACTATATAAACTTATTAATAATAAGTATTTCAAGACATATGACTAGGTTGAAACCATCTTCATAAATCCCTTTATTAAGGGCAAATATTTTCAACTTAGGAAACTTTTGGGAGTGAAGGAATTTGTCTACAATGGGGGATAGTTCATTTATTATTTCATCTTTCCCTTTATCAAATTACATATTATGGGGGGATATTAGTTTATTTAAATACTCATACATTTTTTATGGTTTGATATGTGTTTTTAATATTAATTTTTTTTATTGCATGCCTAAATATTTTACATAGAATCACTAAATTATATAAAAAGTCAACATCTCTACCCATATTTAAAAAATAAACACATAATATATTTAAAATGTTGAGTAATAATAATTATAAATAAATTAGATTATTTGGCTAATAAACCATGATTAAGGGGAATCCAAACCATTAAAATCAACCATGGCACAATCGTAGCCATAACTACTTGATTCTTCATGTTGGGTATATAGAGTGATTTGTACCTTTCTAGATGGATATTAATTTTGAATATTGATAGGAAATAATTGATTCACTTATATCCATATTTTATTGATATATAAGATTATAAATTAATTAATTGACTATATTTATTTATAGGAAAAGTACTACTTTAAAGAATAATTTTTACATAAGTTTGCTTTATAGAGGATTTATTCTATAATTATTCTAATCTCAAAACTTGACCCTAACATATGTATTTTATATATAAGAACATATATGGCTATTGGGTAAGCTAACCTATATGGATTAGAGTTATTATTGTTATATTAACATTTTTTTAGAGGTTTTTAATATATAGAGGTAGTATTACTACCTAGATAAATTTGTGGGTTATATTTCTTATTATTCATCATTATTTATCTATTGAATACATGTGGGTGTTTGTATTAAGGTATTTCATCTATCTAAAAACCTATCTAGGAATTTAATAATATGATAATCACATATGACCTTGATATTTATAGGGTTAATATGAACCCCATTATCATAAATAATATGACTAAGATATTATATTATTTCCTTTGAAAATAGACACTTTGACACCTTGGAATACAAATTATCCTTGGATAGTATATCCAAAACAACATCTGAATTCTTGTAATGGGATGATAATGAGTTACTATAAATAAGGATATCATAAATTAATATAATAAAAATATTACATAAGATCTTATTGAAAATCTTGTTCATCAATGCTTAAAATATGGTTGTAGCATTGTTTAGACCAAAAGGAATGACCCTAAATGAGTAGTGGCCTAAATACATTCTAAAGGTAGTATTATCTTGGTCTTGAATCTAAATATTTGTATGATACTATCTTGATCTAAGATATATCTTTAAGAAATACAATTCCCCATAAAACTCATGTAGTAGATCACCAATCCTTGGCATTCAAAATTTATTTTTAATTGCGATTTTTTTAAGGCTCTATAATCAATAGAGAGTCTATATGTCCCATACTTATGTACCACTAGATTAGTCAATGTGATCCTACTAGGGATGATGATTCTAACCTCCAAGAGTTCACTTGTAAATTGTCCTATCTTTGAATTCTTAAAATGCCTCTATCTATAAGAGTGTACCACCATTTTCCCATTTTTAGGGGGGTTAAGCTCAATAATGTTTTGTAATTCCCTATTTGGTGATAGGATATTTAGTGTATCCTAAAAAAATAAATTATATTTTCATATCAGCTCTAGAATACTTGAAACCTATTTATATGGGACTGATTATTCTACATCCATACTATAAAGGTGAGCCACAAATCCATAATTCTCATTCCTCAAACAAATCATTGGATCAGAATCAATAATTTGTATTTCCCTCATGGGTAAAGACTTGATAGTATACTCATGGTCCCCTTAATTGAATGTCAATAATCACTCATGATGATCGATGGATTATTATATTAATGAGAATAACTATCAAACCTATAATATAAAATCCACACCCCCAATATCAACCACAAATAATTTATATTTAAGGACATAATTTGCCATTAAAAGTTCCACATTATGAACTAATATTATGCATTAAATACTTTGATGTCCTAAAACCTCAATGGGGAAAATTTTATGTGTCTAAATGGAGACATAACATGTGGAATTTTTGTTATCTAGAATATTAATTGTACTTTTTAGATTGACCATGACCAAAACTCAAGCTTTCTTGACATGAGAAAAGATCTTCATTATTTCTAGTGATTTATCCATATAATTATAAAAAGTGACACATGCATCTCTCCTTTTTATATTATATGAGGAGATAGGTCTTTAGGTTCACACTATACATAAAGTTTCTTAGGAAATTTTTCATTATCGAACTCTGATTATAGCTCATGATAACAAGCATCCTCTTCCTTAAAAATATTTTTTTTGTCTATAGACAATACCCCTGCTCCATGGTTCAGAACACCTACATCATGGGTATACAATGGTAAATGTAATGGAAAATGTAAGAATAGGGTCTTTGCTTTTCTTGTCCAAGGTAAAGATCTAAAGGTAGTATTTATTACCATTTTTTAAAGGGAATTATAATGTTTTTAAGATCTTGTAGCTATACTAATATCCATTTCAAAGTAATATAGGTCAAAATTCCTTACCTTTATTCTAATTTCAAGTTGTAGGTTTTAAATATATATCTTCCACACCATATTCAAAGATAACTTGGTCTCGGAATCCAAAACTCAATACACACACACACACACACCTCAATATACATATCTTTCTAAAACATGTGCATAAACTAGGTATCCTAAGATTCATTTGAGTTACAATCAGCTCTCTTTTTTAGGGATTTATAAAATTCTATAAATTCACCCATGATATTTTTAAAAGCCAATCTCTCTCCCTATGTGTGGGGATCACTGTACAAATGTTATAGAGACACATTCAACTTGTCATCTTGACTTTTAATATTTTATACCCTAAAGATAATTGTAAGCTTTCTCAACCATCTATGAACCTCCATTTTACCTATAAAATAATATTTTTGGATCTTCATTAGTATGTTAAAATAAGTATGATGGAATATTTATTTCTCACTCTCTCATATTCTTTGCACTCATCATCTTCCTCATTTATTGAATTTGTTTCATATCCTAAGGGTTTTCTTCATCTTATTTATCAGTTGTCAACTCTAGTTATCTTCCTGATGAAAGAATATCCTTTTGAATGTCCTTAAATATATCCTAAAGTAACTCTTTCATCTCATCATTTTTCATGAATTTGAATTATTTCTTAGATAAACTCCCCTCAACATTTTAGTAGCAACTATGAAAATCAACTAAAACTTTGATATCACTTTATGCATTCTATTTTATCAAAATTGGGGAAATAAAGAAATTCTTAGATCTTAATTATGAAAAACTTATACATAAAATAAGAACATTTAGATGTGAAATAATTATTTATTTCTAATTTATAACTCTACTATATTTGGAAAAGTGCTAAAAATGGAAAGTATAAGAAGAAAATAACTTATCTAAAAAAAGGAATGTAGGACCAAGAATAAGATTTTAGATCTGACTATGTGATTGTGTGATATGAATATGGATAAAAAATAGGGATTAAATGGAATCTATACAAGGTTGTGATAATCAGACTTGGTTGTGCCACACTATTATCCATAGGGAGCACTGATGTATAGTTAGGTTTTTGATCTCTATGTGAAAATTGACCTATACATTATAACATGTAAGCTCTATGTGTTCAATATAGGTATCTCAATCCACTAAAAAACACTTTATGTACCTTATTATTCACTTATAACCCTATATATATATAGGGTTATAAGTGAATAATAAGGTACATAAAGTGTTTTTTAGTGGATTGAGATACCTATATTACACACACACACACACACACACACACACACACACACACACACACACACACACACACACACACACACACACACACACACACACACACACACACACACACACACACACACACACACACACACACACACACACACACACACACACACACGCACGCACGCACGCACGCACATGCACACGCACACACACAGACACACACACACACACACACACACACACACACACACACACACATATAGATTTTGAATGATAAATGGGATAAAATAGAAAAATGGGTTAGTGATTGAAGTTGTGCTAGACCTGAACACCCCTTTGTGTTAAGAAATGGCTACTTAGTAATACTTTGAAGAATGATAAAACTCCATGTAGTTATCCCATGTTATAATGTTGTGTTTTAAATACTAATGTAATGTTATATGTTGGTGAAATCCTTTTGTGATTAATGCACTTTAGCAATGAGTTGTGACCTTAATGGTGTATGTAGACTTAGACCAGGGATATTATGGTTGTATATAATTAGAATTGGTATAAATAGGTAATTTTATCTCAATTTACAAATAAGTATTTTTTTGCTTACTAAAATGATGTTATCCTCTTATCTTCTAGTCGGTAAATGAATGGAAAATGTGATTTTATAGTGATTATTTTAGAATTCCTTCAGATGGGGCTCATGAAACATATGATAATAATCATTGGATAAATTTGAACTTGAGAAAAGATTAATTTTTTGGTAGGAGGATGTGGCCAATGGATTTAAAAACTACCAACAAGAGGGATAGTCCTAAAAGATCAACCTTGTATGAGGAGTATAAAAAACTAAGATATTGTAGACATTAGAAATCTGCACATTATAATTTCAAAGGTTATAATCCTCTTTACCATATTAGGACCCCCTTGGGATCATACACATTCCAACCCCTAACTAAACCTAACCTATAGTTACTTTGACCAAACTAACCTAGCCTATCGATCTTTTTACCTTTAGCCATGCTAGCGATGGTCACATTGACTGATGATGGTCACCTTGATCAACAATTGTTAGGTTGTACCATCTATACTTTTAGCATGTAAGCCACATGCAAACCACTACATTACTTTTCTAAATATATCTTATCTAAATCTTATTGTGAGACTTTGAATGGAAAATTTATATTTTTATGGCCTAATTACACCTTCACTTCCACCTCTTGCTTGTGCCTATAAGAGAGAGAGGCTTAGAAGGCCAAATCAATTTTTAATTATTATCAAGAGATTTATGTATCTAAAATATCTTTTTTTAGGTTAATCATCTTCAATCACTTTAGTAATATAAAAACCATACCAAGGATCCATCTTGTAGCCATCTCTTCATCGAGTTCTCAAAACATCGTTACTCTATCAAAATCATGACCAACTTCTACAATGAGCAATCCATCTCAACCATCCACCCAATCAACTTCTGGTAAGACAAGCATTTATTTTATAGTATTCACTTATTGTATTTTTATCTCAAAATTAGTCTAACCCTTAATCACCTCTCAAAACTTGCTTTTTAAATCTTGTAATAAAAAACACCAAACCATTTCAACTGACAAGTAATTGGTGATGGTTAGTCTAAATTAGTGATGGTAAGATAACTACTGATGGTTCCCCCAATTGAAGATAATCACCTTGATCACTGATGATTCACTATTAGGCAAATTTACACCAAGCCCATTTCACCTACCTACCCCCAACCAAATATATTTTTGTGTGTTCCAACCTATTTGTAGATGCCTACTTGATTTTTTAGAATATACCCTAACCATTTAGCATAGGTATTGACCCACCTTTGAAATATTTATGTGGTAGCATTTCTTTCTTTAACAAGCACTTCTTGTATAATTAGTTTTAGTAATCTTATTTAATTGATGCAAGTACTTTATACTCTATTTTATAAAATTAATTATTTAAAATGTGTGGATTGATAAATCCTAAGGAAGATCTCACTTCCAAGATCTAGATATCTCTAGGCAATCCACCCAGCTATTTATCCAACAAACAATTTTACTTTAGTGCTTTCTTATGTACAAGTCTTCTTCCCAAGCTAAAGAGGAGCTCTTCATAATCTTATGATTCAATGTGCAAACAAACAAATAGGTTTTTCAACTACACCTATATTGAGTTTCTTTTATCTCTTCCCTAGAACTTAAAGTGAAAATTTACATGAAACATTTTGGCATGCCTGATGGTACCTAAAGTCTTTACATGCATTTTTATTCTCTTCTCTATATTTTTACTCATAATTGAGACTAAAATGTATTTTAGGATTAAAATCAACTGCATCCATTTCTTGAGTCTCAATAATTCAAATTTACTATCAATTCCACTAGAGGTTATAATAGTCATCCCAAACTCATTGGGAACATTCCTCCTAACCTCTTAGATTATGATGATGATGAGATTGATGAAATCAACCTAAAGATTTAAAAAAATCTATCTCTCACCTCATCTCATCTATCAGATTCTTAATTATTTGCAACCTCATTCTCATAAACTTCTTTGTGATGATATTTTCATTATTTTAACTAAATATTGACATTATATTCACCACACTTCATTATATGATAAGGTCATCTAAGTCATCCCTACATGCATCATTAATCTTCATACACCTAACTTTGATGATGGTTACACCTTAGATGATCCATTCTTAAAAAGTCTTGTTCAAGCCCATGATGTTGAGATTATCTGTTATCATTATTTTGTGCTTTATTATTTTAGTGATTATTCTTATATTCCATCATTTATAGTTCTGAATTTTATTATTATTCCTCTTTATCAAAAGGCAGAGATGGTGTTGACACCTCTAGTTAGGATTATGATCATAGATCGTGCTATGACTAGGTGTTACCATTTTTATAGGTAGCTTAATCCCTATAACTTACTTATCCCTAAGATGCATGTGACCCTTCTTCAGCCTTCTGTAGACCCTACCCCTACCTCAGTAGAGCCTGCACCAAAGCCCATTCCTAATCCTACTATATTTGAGCCTATTATTGTTACCACTATATCTAAGCTCATTTCCACTCCTATTATTATTAAGCCTATCCCTACTTGTGATCCCATTCCTCCTTTTATTGATCCTAATCCCATTCCTTCCCCACCATCACCTTATCTTGGTGATGGTTTTATTCCTTTAGCTCATATGGCTTTGTTACCCACAAAATGGGCCAATGAGCCTTTCCAAGCTCCTTTCATTCCTATTACACCTCCTCTTATGAACAATTCTACTAAGCCTACTCCCAAGCATATTTGTTGCTTTCACAACACAAATAACCATTATTTCATGCATTGTCATAGGTTGTGATAATATATTGATAATTTGTGTCCCTCTCCCTCTTTGTCCTCAAATAAGGCCATACCTCCTCTAAAATTACTACCTAAGTATATTCCTATGTATGGAAAGGTGTAATGTCTTTGGCACCAATGTGGCACCCACCACACTAGTCATTGTCACATCCATCAACATCACCTTAAGGACCACCTTATATCTATTCATAAACCTTATACCATTCCTCCCATAGGTCATTCTCACACTAAGGCTCCCTCTTCTTCTCTGATGGTTCCACATGTAGTGGTTTCATCTCCTTCAGTTGTAAACCCTTATTTACCTATGGTTCCTTTACCTGTGATCTTTCTCCACCTATGAGTCCACCTATAGATCCTTCCCCATTTATTATTCTTGAATTTCTCATAGATCCCACTCCCATGAATTATTATAAGCATCACTTTCTTGATATCCTTCCTCAACATGATCCATCAAGAATTGCCACCTTTTATTTTTAGGAGATTAGATGAGAAGTATTTTCCCAATTTTCATTAATGATAGATGAGACATTAGTAGATGTTTGCATCTAGTTTCATAAATATCTATCTAATTTTTTGGATAATGTGTGTTGGTAGATTTATCAATATTTATGACCAAATGCATGGTTATTTTACATTTTCATTTGATTTGGATGTGTGCTCCAATATTATCTTTATCTATCTATTATATCATCTGACATTATGTCAAATTATTATTTATCTTACATAGAGACTTTTCTTTCACACATTATATTGCTTATACTATAATTTATGTTTCATTATGGATATTTTTCTTTCTCATTTCTTTCTCTTTATTTCTTGAGTTTATTTATTAAAATAACTCTTTCTTGTCTCTTCATGATTGTTTCCTTATTATCCCTATTTAGCATGGATGATTATCATTGTGACTTAATTATAAAAACTTGGTTTCCTTTAATCATTCCCTATTACCATGTGATCAGTTAGCAAACAATTAATTTCATTATAATCTCCTTTTACTGGTCCATTTGGATCTCCTTTTTCCCTTTATTCCTTTTTCTCAAACTAAGTATACACATGGTTGACACTTGAGATAACATGTTGGTTCATTATCAAGCCTAAGTGTTCTAGTCAGTCTTGTCATTGGTCACTTAGCTTCTTTTTGCCTAAGCCTATAGGTCATTCATGTGTATCACTCTATATCTCATGATTGATCATTCCAAGTTTTTATGGAAGAGGGTTCTCAAAAATACTTTAAAACATTTAAAATACAAATCATTTAACAAAAGGCAATGATCTAAAAGTCAAAAACATTCAAAATCCTTCAAAGTCAAATCACATCTCCTTCTTCTAGTCAAAGCTCAAACTCCACAATTGGCCTCACAATAAAGCTAAGGTATATTAAGGTATAGTAGGCTAGTAGATCAGAAAAGGAGATCACAAAAATATTTTAGTGCTACCTAATTTTTCATGCAAGTACCTAATGTTCATAGTAGTCCAATGACTCTGTAAGGAGTCATGAGAAATGGGGAACATGTCATGGGAAGGTATGTCCATTTTTATTTTCTTGTACCCATCTACCTTAATGAGTTGATCTTAGTAGCATGTTTATTTTCCTAAAAATATCTATGTCTATAATGAAGTGGTTTCCTTTGTACATTGATGGTCAGTAGTTACTCAGTGTCTTCTCATGTCCTTAGTATGCCTCATATCTCCTAAGGTCTTCTCATAAGATGCCTAAGTTATGATTTTTACATTCTCTTTTCCATTCCCTACATTCCTCATATTTCTACTTGATAAATATTATTTTTTTCACTGATCACTCCCCTTGGGATTCCATTTGTGAGTTACATTGTAAGACCATTGATAGGACTTGGCCTTCCTCACAAATTACCACAATTTCACATTCCTATTACCAACATTCCCTTATTACTTATTTTTTCACATTTATTCCACCTCATTACTATTCCCTTTGTGATTTATAGTGTATGACCATGGATAAGACCTAGCCCTTCTCAAAAATTTTTCCAATAATCTAAGTCACAATCAAAACTACATGTGCCAAATATGAGATAAGATGTGATTGATTATGAAGTTACACATCATTGACATGTTTCCCAACTTGATTTATTATGTTTTATTCTTACTTCATTATCCTCTCACCTATTTATCTTCTTATTTTCTAATTGAATGTAATAATCCAACCATTTCTTGAATTTTTCATACATCCCATCTTGAATTAGTGTGATAAATTTAAGAGTAACTTTTTTCCAATTTCATTTTTCTCGTATACTTCCCAACATGAATTATTATAATTTATTAACTTAATTAATTTATTTTTATCCCTTTTTTTCCTTTTACATGATATTCCATTTCATTTACATTATTTTCATACTTCTCAATGTGATTTAGTGTGATTTTATTTTGTTTTAATTGGGTTGCTTATCTTTCATTTGGTTTAAAAACAAATTCCTATTTACCATATTGTTCTACCCCCCTTTGGTTATTTATACTTAGTTATTTTCTTGTTATTACAAATTTCCCAACTTGAAATAGTACGTATTACAATTTTGATTGATTATATTTTACCAATTAATTTTTTCTTGTTTCTTTTTAACCATGAATGTGGCCAGCATAATGCTAAAAAATAAACCATAACTCATATATTTCCCATAGCATATACAATAAAATAAATAAATACATGTGCTAGAAATAAATATATCCAAGCATAAACAACCAAAACCATAACGATAACATATTAAAACAATATATATATATATATATATATATATATATATATATATATATATATATATATCATGAGTTTTGATACAACCATATACAATACTCCAGCTCTATGGTTAGGCCCCATCCTACTTATCTTGTGGCCTCACCATGCTGCCCATCGATGCCTCAGTCTTAATCTTCAACATAGAATGTTATAAATAGGTTTTCCAAGATATTAATCCCAACACCTACCCCTATAGATGAGCTACCTAAGACTATATCTATGCCAACTAGGTGACAGTCACTAGATTTGTTTCTCTATCCTTCTCCTATGCCTATGACATATGGGTCTAGGTTGCTGCATGTGTCACCCTCTCTTAGGCATGTGCCTATGTTATATGTGATACTATATCCATATGTACATCTATCTCCTCAACCAAGGCCTACCATGCCCATGTCTCTCCTACACCATCTCTGTTGGTGGATGCATCACCTCTCTATGTGCTTGTAACTTCCTCATAGCCTCTTTACCTATTTTGAACTAGCTCATCTAAGCTGAGGTAGATGGTATCTTGGGAAACTCCAATGTGGTGGGGTTATATATAATTAATACCTCATTTAGGACATCATGGAGTGTTCCCCTCACTAGGGATACCCATTTGATTTCCTCATCCTCTACCACACCTACAAAAAGGAAAACTAGAAAACTATTAAATCATTGATATATCTCCAAATTTATCTATATCTAGTATATCTTAGAGAAAAACTTAATCAACTATATTCTTATTACCCATCTATGTGTTGGCCACTATTGTCTTACCATATACATGACCACTAACAATAGTCTCCACATCTATGTGGCTTCCATAAACCTCCTCTATCGATCAACTCCTAAAAACAAATCTTAGAGATGCCACTAATACCCATCATAGGCTACACCTGAGTGGTCTCTCTATATTCCAACTCTATCCTCACCCACTTTCTAGGTCATCTAAGATATATACTATTTATTTTATCTCCTAATCCTACTACCTCTATCAATGTTGTATATTTGGTGGTCAATACTCATCTCACTATAGAGCTGGTAGTGGTACCTTTGGTGCTCTTACCTCCATCCCCATCTCCTCTCACTCCAATAGCTATCATGTTTGACCAATCCATGGTCTCTCGTGATGTGGTATGAGTGTTAGCCTTACCATTGGTGGCCCTAGTCCTCCTCTCCCCTATGTTTTTCTCATATGCCATGCCCAAATTATAGGACCCACTATCGGTACAACTGGGTGAAAAAATCCCATATTTTTTAGAATGTGTTCCATCAGATGTGGCTCTATCCACCAAGTATAATGCCTTATTACCTCTATCTATTCTAGATCTGGTGTAATTATGTCCCATCTAGGCCATGTAGTAGTAATGTGCCCATATGTATGACATACTATGTCTACTCATCTGATTATACATAGTGCTGACATGTGTGACATAGCCTATGCTAACTAGTCCTATCTCTATCTTTGTACTCGAGGTGACCTGTCATCGATCACATGGGCCAACCCAACTGGTTGCTACATTGAAAACATCTTATAGATCTATGTAATCAATAATATGATTGGTCCCACTGAGTTTTACCCTCAATATATCATTCCATACATGTCATGAATGAGTTATACCTAGATGACAAACCCTAGGTCATATAGTACCCTCTCCTCTAATATCATTTTGCTCAAGGCTATCAAAAAGAGTGGTACCTTACCATATTAATTTTTGCATAACACTCATGCTATCATAAGTCCTATCATAGGATTTTATATGTTGATAACTTGTGATACATACACATCAAACATGCTCACCCTCTAACCTAAGTATATTCTCTCTAAGCCTATATCCCATACATTTAAGGCTCTCCTATCCTCATTTCTATTAGGTATCCCTATGACCACAGGTGTCCATACTATGGGAAATCTTAGGTTGGCATGCACATCCTCTAGGGTGATGCCCACATATATAGTATCCCCATTCACCTCCCATCTAAAGGTGTTAGTCAATAGATCTTAGCATCCCAAGAACATGACTAATAGATCTGAGCTTAGGTTTATCCTTCACATCTCTACTATGCCTCCTAGGCCTATAAATATCAGTCTCACTTTATCTTATATTAATAAGTACTCTAATATATCTAGGATCCATGAGGTGTCCACCAAACACTAAAATCTTAAACAACACTCGAATCAAGAAACAACAAAAGATATATTATATCCTCCATGTCATATATAGTCAACATACATTTTTAATCAAAAATAAGCCTAAATTTTTTTAATTTAGTAATTTTTAATCAATTTCCACTATTTTTAGCCTACTTGGTCCTTTTATCCCATACTCAATCATTTTAAGCACTTATAGTACTCTTTTGGCCACTTGTATGCATTTTGTGTATTATTCTAATCCTTTGGTCAACACTAGTTTGACCAAACTTTCTCTATTATTTGACCTAGTTTACTTAAAAATATAAGTCAACCCTCTTATTTTCCTCCCCTTAGTATTTCATTGTCATACTGTAATTTTTTACTCAGTCAACAAACTATACTAGGTTAGTAGTCTACAAAATATAATGGGTCAGCACATACCTACTAGGTCAGTATTATGGATTTTGTCATTTTTCATCCTACTGGGTTAACTAGGTCAACCTAGTTGGTTTTCTCTACTAACCCCTTATATTTTTCTAAATAAGTTCCTTTTGGTATTTATTTCCCCAAACCCTTAAAATTCATTTCCTTAATTAGTTTTTCCTACCTTTAGCACCTAATTTGATTTCATTTCAGTTTCTAAAAATGCTTTAAATTACATATTTCTAAAAATACACTTAAATCTCTAGAATATTAAAAAACCAACTTAACATTCTTAGTTGCCTACCTATAGTGTACCCACTACCACCTCTGGAGGTCCTTCTCATGTATCCCATCACCTCCTTACCATCCTAGCTTGTTTGGTCTCTCCTTCACAAGTCAAAAATAACAAATGACTTTAATTTTACCCTATTTAAAATCACTTTTCAAAATTGAAAGCTTTCAAATATTTTTTGGTAGATTATTTGTTTTGCCTCTATCTTTATTTTTAATCATCCATTTTATTAACCATGAAATTTTTTAGAATCATGATGATGTAGAGAAACTTTTCCACTACCATATCCTTATTTTCCATAAAATTTGATTTTTAACTATGTTTTGCACTAACTTTTATAAGTTCATCTAGTGTTCTTCACATTTGGAAATCTTCACTCCTCTTAGATTTTACTTATTTATCTACATCACTAAGTTAAGTAAAGCTATGTGTTTTTCAATTATGTCCTTTCATTTATCTTATTTGTTTCTTACTGCATCTTATCTAGCATCAACATTATGTGCTATCATGTTCTATTTCCTGAAGCACCATCTCATGTTACACTCATGTGACATGTGATGAGATTTAGGTGGGGCATATTTATACACGTAATATTTTCAAACTTTTATATATTACTAACACTTTTTATTTTAAAATAACCCATCGAGTCTCAATCTCTCTCAGTGCATGCCCTAAGGGGTACACCATAAAAGGGATGCATAGACCATTGGTGTTTTGTAGGATTATTTTCCCTTTTTCTAATTGTTATCTACACACTTGTCTCTTAAAACCATTAGACCTAATCTTTTTATTCTTTATTATACCCATTCTAGGCATTTTCTATATTTTATCCTCATTTTCTTCACCTAAATTCCTTTTTGTTAGTTAGTTGTGCTAGGTTGACGAGGTCGTCCCCATACAATTTCATGGTATTTTTCACTTAGGAGCTAGTTGACCTTTGGCAAACCTATCTCATGACCTAGTGAATTATTTTCCAAATTTGTGTTATTTCAACTAGGTTGAACTTGTTGGCTAGGATTTTTTGAAGGGTCAGGGGTCAAATCTACCAATTGAAGAAGTAAGAGTGAACAAACATATGTTTATTGACCATTATACTTGAGAATTAAACCTTAAGGTTCCATACTTTCTTAGGAGATAAATATCTTGAGTTGTGGAGAAGTCTTTTGGATGCATTGATAGGTTACATATCCTATAACTAACTTTTATTTGTCATCCTTACATACCATAACAGCCTCTTGCGAAGCACCTCGGCCAAGGAAGATATTGAGGCTTGACAAGTTCATATTCGAAGGTAAGTATTCCTAACTTTATTTATCCTTTATAAGAATAGATAGATATGAATTTGTGCTTCTCTTTTGTGCATTAGGATTTCATATACATTGATGTGAGTATATTTATTGTATGCATGTTTAATTTTGTTATTTTTAACCCCCACTTTGTGCCACAAGATTTTTTGAACTTACTTTACTTTTTATTGGTTTAGGTGAAATACAAAAACCTAGTACCCCCTTAGTGTTATTGTGTGATTGTGTTAGACTAAAGGATTTGGAACTCTCATTAACATGATGTATTGGGATAAATGATACCCTAATTATGTCTAATATATCCCCATATTATTCACACTCCCACTTAACAAATGTATTCCAAATCAAAAGTTTAGGTATGTTCTATCTTGTTCTAGTTAGGATTGATTTATAGACATGATGCATTTCTGATTGCATACACACCTCACTTTGTAAAAAAGAATCTCAAAACAATACAGCTTAATATTTTGTCAAATATTTTATTAACAATGTAATTACACTATTATTCATCAATTTATCTAGGCCAACACTCATGATCCTCTATACATCCTCTAGCATCATATTCAACTCACTTATTAGAAGATGAAATGTGTTAGTCTCATTATTCTAACACTCAGTTAGTGCAGTCAAATCTGCCCTATTCACCCATATTTTAGGAATTTTCATAATGTAAGCCAATCCAATAACCTTTAGTACTCCCACCTCATTATTTTTTAATGTAATCATCATCTCAAGTGATATTGATTATCCATTTCTCATAAATAAAATAATAAGTCTCTCCTACATATAATTAAATAAAGCATAATGTTAATCTTATTCAGCTACATATCCCACCTAAAAAACAATTTATTAATTTTTCATCATACCCTAAACACATAAATAAATAGTTTTACACTTTTAATTAATTCACCATTTTTAATGACAATTAGTCATTCTCATTAATGGATTCACTACACTTTGTGATGAATTCACCAAGGTTTTGGATATATTCACTAACTTTTAAATTGATTTACTAGATTTTTAGATGAATTCACTAAAATTTTTAATGAATTTGCTAATTTTTTTAACAAATTCACCAAAACTTTTGAATAATTCACCATTCCCATAATTAAACCCAATTTTTGAAAAAATCGCTATTTACCTTGATGAATTCACCACTATTGATGCCAAATTCTCCATTTAGTAAATAATTAATTCATTTCACCAAATTTTCATCACATTAAATGATAATATAACTCAAATAAGAATATTATAATTATTACTTACTACATCAATTCTCCCCTTTGGCCTCTATTTCACTCATACATGCTCACTGCAATGCCTATCCACTAGAATTTGGTCCATTTTTCTCTCCAACCTTAGAGAAAAATTACACGACCCAATTATATAAATCAATCATAAATTAATTAATTTTAAAAAATTATTTTCAAATAAACACTACCCCTATTTGTACTCCACCCAATCATTCAAATATTTTCCCTCCTAAACAACTATTTTTCACATTTAAAAACCAATTTTATCCAAATTTTAGGCCAAAAACTAGTCATAGTCATCTAAATCTTTATCACTACTTTCAACTATAAATATTGTAAATTTTACCCACATTGAAAAATATATATTTTTTATTTTATAACCCATAACTTACCATTTTCAAGATATATCATTCTAACATCCACTCTTGTGTTCCCCGAGTCCTGATCACCATCCAAGCATGCATTTTATGAATGAGAAATTTTCTTTTTTGATATATTATCTAGTTTTTAAAACAACTAGGGTCAAATAATTTTACACATATTTTCATATTGCAACTAATTTATCAATTTTAATACTTTGGGTTATTAATACCCACATCATCATTTTACATTCAAATAATTTTGAGTGTTTATCCACTTTTTAAGTATTGTCATTGATGGTAAAGGTGCATCTTGTATGAGGTTGATGTCATTGAGAGAGTGTGCCTAGTTGGTAGTATGTTGATATGAAAAGTGGAATTGATGGAGTGTTTTAATTTAAGGATTTTGTCATAAAAGATAATTTGAAGGCAATTAATGATTTATGCTTACATGAAGGTAGATGTATTTGAGTAGCCTAAGCCTAGTCATGACATGAAGAGACCTTGTGACAAGGTATGAGCATGGTGGCTTGGTGAGATGAGTGCACATAAGCATGAGTGGTTGTATGTAGTTTCTTGATAATACATGTGAGTAATTGGATCACTCATTAGAGTCTCATGGTGAACCTATAGGAGCAGGACCTTCAGATTAGGTCTACACCTAAACCACTTCTAGACCCTACTTAGCCTAATGAGGTATCATGATCTATTGATAAGGCATATGAAGGATGTATGGAAATTTTTGAGAATGAGATATTTATTTAGTATGTTATTGAGGTGGAGAGTACATGGAAAGAGGCATGAATGTCAGTTTTAAGGCCTAATGCAGTTTGCAAGTCAAGGTCTAAGGAGAAAAGAGAGAGTATGTGGCCTAATGAAGGGTCATGATCAAATTTAAAGGTGTTTGAGATAATTTAATCATTGAAAAATTTGATTCAATTTTTTAAAAAAAAATTCATGAAGTTCGAGGTTATAGTTTGAATAACAAGGCATGAAAAGTGGGTTTTAGGTCTCTCGAGTGCACATAATGAAGGTTCTCAACCCAAGAATGACTTTATTGTGCTCATTAGCTTGATAAAAATTTGAATGGGAAACTTATAATATAATGGTATATGGGGAAGGTTCCTATCTAAATATTATATGCATTAGTTTTTGGATTGAGGGGCTATGATTTATGAACAATCGTTAAGAATGGAAATAAGTTTAAACCCTCTGGAACCCTAATAAGGACCCAATATTGAAGATGTTGATAAAAAATGTCAAAAATGTATTTTTAATATAAATTAATATATTATATATTTTATTTTACTCTCCTAGGTACCTCCAATTGGTATTGGTTAATAAGATGAGAGATAAAATGTTGAGTTATAAGCTTGTTTCTGAAGAAGTTGTAAAAGTCAAAAGTTACATTAGACATAGTAATTAAATGGATGGAGGAAGAAGGTAAAGACTAATTTTTAATGTAAATTAAGGTTTATTAGTATGTTATAGTCCTAAAATTCTCTAAATTGGTAATCTAAGTTAGCCATTTGCTAATAGGTCTAATGGTGCAAATAGTGAAAAACCCAAGCACCAGTGAGAAGATGAATTGGAATGGATTTTCATGATAGAATGATGAAACCAAGTGTATATAGATTATTTTTAGTAATTTTAAGAAAATTTAATGTTTTATATAATATTTTTAGTTTGATAAATATGGTGAAATGTTTCTCACAAGTTGACCTATCTGATTGAGTTGAGACAGTGAGATATAAGGTCATGAGATTGGTCTGCAAGACTAATATTTACCACTAGAACATATGATGTTTATATTTGAATATCATGTGTGTGTGTATGTGTGTGTGTGTGTGTGTGTCTGTGTGTGTTATAGGATCATGTTCATGAATTTTAATTACTTTAATTTTTATACATAGGTATTGGATTTCAAAGTCACCATGACTGGTCTTTTAGGAAAACTTGTAATTCAAAGTGAGTGAGTTGTAAAGGTGTTTTTGAGTCCTTATCTCATGAGTTGAATTATATAATGAATATGGTGATAATTTTTAGGTAATTTAGGTTATATATATATATATATATATATATATATATATTTCCAAATTATGTTTTTTTATTTATTCAATACAAACTTTTATGTTTGCTCAAAGGCCTAATGTGAACAATGCTAATGGAGTGTTTCAAGTGGTGGTTGGACCTCAAAAATGTTTTATGGCGATATTAGGATGTTCGATAAGGAATATATGAATATTATATGGAATTTTTGTGACATTTATATATTTTTATATTGTTCCAATGGGTCATAAGGTAACATGTCCTAAAGAAGGCCTAATGGAATTAGGTCTCCATGAGACCTAAAGAAGGATTTGGTCTATTTGAGTAATGGTTGACCTAATGTAATTATTTATTTTAATGTGTACTAAGGCATATTGTGTAGAAAATATAAGTTGTAAAGTTTTTCTGTATTAGCAATAGGTTTATGATCAAGAATTGTGTATAAGAATAAGGCATTTTAGGCCTAATTGGCTAGTTAGTGAATTGTAAAAAAGGAACGAATGAGATAGAATATCCTTGAATAGAAGGAGGTTTTTTATGCCATCATAAGAGATTATATTGAATATAAATACTATATAACATGAGTTTTGAATATTAAATTCAAGTTCATATGACCTAATTAGTCTTAAAGAGACCTAGTTGAGTGAAGAGGCCTAGAAGGCAATTTGAGAGGGATAAGAGTGTGAAGAGATGAAGAGGTGGTCATCATATATTGGTTTAAAAAAATAGTTTTCTAAATTTTATAAAAAAATTAGGTGGATGATTTGGTATTTTGTCATCTCAGGGGTTGGTGCCTCTTTGAAATTGATTTTTTAGTGGGTGATTACTAAAGCCTAGTCAAGTGGGTGCTTGGCTAGTTGGGGTGAGTGCTCTATGTGGAGTTGGTTATTCACTAAATTTGTTTTTTGTATTTCAAAAATATGGTTCATTTGTGGATATTAGTGGGTTTTCTTATTATTGAGGGTTTCCCACATATGTGATGTGTTCTTGTATTTCATGTTCACATATATGGTTTCTTATACTTTTATTGATATATATGTTTGTATGAATGGCTCATGAATGTTAAGTGGAATTGAATGAATATTTTATAGACTAATTCACCCTACCCCCCCCCCCCCCCCACTCTTATTAATTGTGATTTAAACATCACTTTCCCACATGAACACTCAATGTTCCCACATCATAATCATTTTAATTTACTTGGATAATTTTTCATCTTCACAAATCATCAATGCTCTACTTTTTTTACTATTATTTTAAATGGTATTGCTTCATAATACCATTTTAAAGAGGGTAAAATGTAGACACCTAAATTTCACCATTTAGTGTCAAAAATAACTTTGAAATTCTAACCCTTCTCATTCCATAATTTTGTTTCAAAATTAACATCCTTTCCCTCCATATTTCAAATAATTTATTAATTCTTAATTAATCAATTATGTTCATGCACATCTATTTTCCTCCAAAACTAGTTAAAATTAAGATTTTACACCTCACCCAAACATATTTCACATTTATATCAACCATGTGTTGACTCATATAAGTAGAATTTTAATTTATTAAATTACCTTATGATGTATCTTAGAACATTTCAACTTCCAAGTTGACATAACCAACTATCTTGACCCATTCTTGTTGACTCACTCAACCAAATCCTTTTTTCTCAACTAATAGGAATGGTCATCATTATCATGGATGATAAGTAATTCATAACTATTGATTATTTTAATAATTTAAAAATTTTAAATTATTCTCAATCATTCATCTCACCACCCTCATGACTATAAATTTGTGTACAATCAATCACTTTCAATAATCCACCTTCAAGATAATGAAGTGCTATTGAATTATCAAGTGAATCTAAATGAATAAAAGCCATCAAAATCACTTGCAAACCAAAACACTGCCCAGTTATCTTTTCTTTCAAAAGGATTTGAGAATCAACATTAGTACTCAATAATAAATCCACCATTTATCACACAATGGAGAAGGTAACAAACTTACATCTCATTTTGTATGTTTTTTTTGTAGTTTTTATCTTATTATTGTTTCTCTAAATTTTAAGTTTATTTTAGTTTAGATTAGATTAAAATTCATTAATATATGTTTTATTTTCTAGAATACACTATAAATTTTATGCTTACACATTTAGCTTATTATGACCAAACTCAAATGATCCTAATGTAGTTATAATTGAACTTTTGTGCTCACCAATTTGTTAGGTTTGTTTTAGAATTACTTATAGACCTATATTCACCCATTTATAGCCTTTGAAAACACATAGGTGATTCATAGTTCATGTATTCATATGTGAACTCTATTTTTCAAATTCTAAGAATTTAATTCACTTTTATTTTTTCATTTTATATATTTTATTATTGTTATATAGTTGTACTATGTTTATATCTAAATTTTGAAATTACTTAGCATGGTTATTTTTGTATCCCTTGACCTAATCCACTTTACCATACTAAATTTTAGTGATCCTAAATTTTATTACACGATCCATTTCCTTATAGGGTTATATTTTTACTTATATTCCATGGTGTATCTAATTTTATCAATATTTTATATAAACACTTGCCTTTCATGCTTCCTTTACTTTTAGTGATAACCCTTTCTATTGTTATAGGTATGATTTTTATAGGGTTGATCTAATCTTCTTTCCCATAATTATCCATATACCTTGTGTGTGTTTTCAAACCCTAGTTTTGATGTTATGTATGTATCCATCTTATTCCACCTATGAATATTATATATAAGTTCCCTATTAGTCAAAGTAATATATTAAATTGTAAACCAATTAATTTTGTTGATATTATTTTGACTAGTTATCACATTCATTTGAAAAATACATAGAATTTTTTGAGTTTAATGCTTCTTTTATTCATACTTATGTGTGTTATGATAATAATTTAAATTATTTAAATGCTAATGATATGAATGATAATGATGTGAATCAAAAAAATTCTACTAGATCTAAGAATATTAATAATTTTGATATAGAGAAATATAGGGTGGAAAGAGTTACTTTATTTATAAAACATATTCTAAACCATATTCAATAAATGGCTACAAATTATTTAACTTATTTTGGATTAGTGTGACCTAAAACAAGAATAATACAAATTTGAAAGTACAAGAGTAGATTGATGTTGCACTTAGAAGGTTTTAACTTGAAAAAATAATATAATGGAGATTAAATTAATTAATTATAATATTTTATTTCTCGCTATGTTTTTCATTACCTCTAAAAATATTTTATGTCTATTTTGTAACCACTCATATCACAAAACTATAGCTAAACCACTTCCTAGATGTTATCGATAATAGTGAGACCCCTATAGTGACTATTATTATCCTAGTTATGCTAGTAATTCCCCTATATTATGTAAGTTTCTAATGCCTCCCCATAATAACTAGCTTGAAAAAATAAAATTTTATCCAAATAATTTATTTTTTTAGCCTTCAATCTTGTGAATTGATCTATGTTTTCGTTATCCTTACTTTGAAACCCTAATCTCACTTTATACCAAAATATTACCCTTACCCTACTTTAGTTTTTTCATCCTTTAAGATATTCCCAACCACTTCCCATCGATTTATTTATCATTGCATATGTTACAATATTTTGAAGAGAGCTCAAACTACATGTGGTTCTCTCACCTATGTGTGGGTGTGCTCAATTTTGATCTATACAAAATTAAATAAATGTTGGATTTCAAAAAAATTGCACCATTTACTTTGACCTATTATTTTATTTAGACTTTTCTCTAGGACTAGTTTTTTAGGGATATTAAAATATTTATGCATTTTTGATAATGTCTCAAGAGATTACTAATTTATTTATAAAGTTTATTATGAATTTATCAAATGGTTCAAAATTTAGTATTTATTTTTATTTATATATAAATATTTGATTTTTCTGGTTATGATCAACCCATGAAACATATCTAGGTCAACCTAATGAATAATTCCCAATTTGAAAAATTATCATTGAGTGTTCCTAGACACTATTGGCATAAGGCAAACACTTATGGAGAATTGTATATTTTAAATTATTTATAGTACTATCATATGATTGAATATTAGGGATCTCAAATACATAAATAGATTTTTTTATTATAATTTAAGGTCTTTCATAGACTAGGTTGACTTGAATATGTGTATCTAGTAAATTAGGTTGACTAAGATAACATATGGGTAGAAGGATAAGGGAAATTGTTTTCAAGAGTAAAATGTGTATGAAAATTCCAAGGGTGTCAAAGTGTGAAAAATTTTATGTATAAAAAGTGTCTAATACAAAATTTAGGTGTCAACAAATGTCATCTATGTTGAAATATCTACAAAGTAAATCCACATCTCAAGCACCCATTACTAAATTAATAACTTTTAGAGTTAAACATGGATATTTTAATTCACATAATTATGCTCAACCTTATATAGGTTCTCATCCCATATTAGATAGTTTAATTATATCAATTTTAATCTAACATGTTTCCTTAATTTGTTTCTTCTACTTATATTTTTATGTCTTTGCTTTCTAAAACTAGTTTTAATTCCTTATTTTTTGGTCTACAAGTTCCTCAACCATATCAATATATTATCTAACCTTCCTCCATTATTCATAGTGTTTCCAAATAATCTAGTGTTTCCATCCCTTCATATTTTACCACTACTTCAGTTCTAAGCCTTAAAGTTACAATCCTTCAGTAAACTAAGTTATGGTCTCAAAAACTAGGTTAAAACATCTATTCACATGACATATTACTTAATAATTTTACACATGAGATCATTACCCACAATTTTCATAAAATGGTTTTAGATCCTAAGTTTACATTATTCATATGTAAATTTGATCCTTCATGCCATATAAATTCTTTATATGTTTCATGTCTTGAATTCATACATAATGATAAATTGTTGACAAAATATTTACTAACATACTTAAGGTATATTATCTTGATTTGTTTTATGATTATCCATTTGGATCTATAAACACTTTAAATTATTTGGATGATAATTTATTAGATCAATTTTAAATAAACTATTGCATCCAAAATAGCCTATAAAATGGAACTATAAAATATAGAGTAAAAATGTTGATAAATAGAAAATCGGGAGAACATTATTTCCCAAGGGAGGATTACAAATACAAAATTGAATGTGAAAAAATATATTTTACAAAATGTTAGTTATCTCTTGAATTAATTTTATAATTTTAAAATATACAATACTTATGGGTTTTCCTCATTTTATATTAAACCACTATAAACCCTAATTAACCGATGTCTAATCATGGAACAACATTTCATTAACTCTAGGAACCCAAAATATAATTTAATAAAATTAATTCTAAACTAAGAACATAAATAAATGTTGTGTGTATGTACACAAAATTAACTTCCCATTAATGACATTGACCTCAAATATTGTCAAATTTTTAAATTTTAAAACATCACATTATGAGAATGGAACTCAAGACCTCTACTTACTACAATAAATATTTTACCATAATACCATATGCCATATGAGGGATTTTGATTTTGATTTTTTTTTTCTTTTAAATTTATTATTATTCCTAATAATTCTAATGATATCCATCTTCCATGCTTTCCTTTAGACTTTTGATTTTTACTCACACCAAGAATTTTATTTTTCCTCTCATTTTAAGCTTGCATTTGTCTTCACATTCTCTCCAATTTTTTTTTTTTACTTTTTAGAACTATTTCAAGCTCAAATGCTTGCCTCTAAACTTCTATGTTTCCAAATTTACATCCTCCATGGGAAACCATTTCCACTTCATAGTGAACATTATCAAGACCCTATTTTGAATCTTCCTACATTACTAATCAAGAATGCACTTTAAATCTGACACAATATTTCCTTATTCATTAGTGATCAAAAAAATTGTCTATGGTACCAAATACATACCTATCCTCTTATTTAACAATGACATATATAACACATTAAACCACATTCCTTTATTTATCATGTAATATGTGTATGTAAATTCCCCCACATTTTCTTACACCTATTATGGCCCATAATACTTTGGATAATACTTTTTCTTTCCTTACCTACTTCAACATACTTTGTTTACATATTTATATTATTACAAACACCATGTCCCCTAATCACAAAATTTATATTTTTCCTATGTTTTTATTCTTTTTGCTTCATCATATTATTTCCTAATACAAAATTCCCTCTCAAACTTGGATGAATTTTTTAAATCTCTTTCCATTATTCTTCTACCATTAAGACCTTTACCCTATAAATTCCCTAATTCAATGTTGATGATGCCTTGTACTTGTATAAATCCATGAGTTGTGCCATTTTCATGGTTGAAAGGTAAGTTTTATTGTAATAATAATTAATTTATCCATTCCACCCACGTTATCTACTTATCTTCTACATGAATTCTCAATTACCCTTCTAATAACTTATTCACCATATTTATTTCCTCAGTTTTATGGGTATAATATATAATTATCATGTTAAATTTAATTCTTACATTTCAAAAAATATATTAATAGAAATTAATTTTAAAAATATGATCTTAATTATTGATGATATATGTATGTATCTCATGTATCTTAAACATATTGGGCATGGTCATTGATCTTAAGCTTTCATTGATGTCAAAGAAACCATGAAATCATAGTGCATTAATAACAAAGTGATCAAATTAATGTTTTGGAGAGTGTTTGACATAATTAAGCAATTTATGGATGATATTTATGGTATAAACATGTTTTATATACCCTATTTGGTGTTATTAGTGCTTAAACTTCTTATGAAATTGAATGTAATTCATCAAAACAATCATTTAAGTGTCTAGGTTCAAGTAGTCATCTTGACAGATAAAGTTGAGTGAGAAGATTGATGACATAATATTTCAAACATGTGAATGTTTTGGGATTATTTTGATACATATATCGATTAACCTATGTTATTTTATCATATTATTCAAATTTTAGGTCATGATGTTGAGTGTATAAAAAGTTATTAAGGTGCAAAGTTGCCTTCACAAATAGAGTTCACCAAGTTCCCATACTTAGCCAAATTTATGATATCAAAGATATAATGCTAAGAATTTAATATGATCACAGATATAAAATAATTAATTTAATATGAATTTATAAGGATCCAATTTCATGTTTAAAATCCAAAACATCAAGATTTTATGTGCTAGTGACATGTGTCACAATCATAGAGTTTGAGCAATAGATCTAATAGCTAGTGCCAAACATATCAAATAGAGATCAAAGATGAGAACATGATCATGAATTTATGATAAAATTATGAATATTAAGTCAAAATTTCAAATATTTCTCAAAATTCACATGGATATACCAAGTGGTGGAATATCATTGACGGAATGGTATAAGGTGTGTAGAAGGCACGTAGAACTGCCCAAGTGGCACAATCATGGAAGCTTTGATGAAAGATCAATAGTGAGCATTGCAAGGTAAATAATAAGTTAATTTTTAGGAGATATATATTTTTTATTTTTTAAAATATTCTATGGATCATGAGATGATGTCAATTTTTTTATGTTTAGCATTAACGCAATGATCATTGGAATTTGAATTAAAAAAGGAAAACTAGTGGTTACTGTTTGATTTATATCTTTTGATCCATGAGGAATTTTTTGATGGAGTAAAAATAATTTTTTAAATTAATTTAACATGAATCATAAAATTTAATTATAATATTTTAATATTTTTACAATTTTATATATTGATCTATAAATTTGACTATGTGTTTGACCATGGTCTATAAGTGATCTGAGAAGGATAAATGAGTTGTTCTTGATAGTGTCTTCATGTTTCAAGATTAAATAAATATTATAGAGTTTTATATAATATATTAGGTACATATATGTTTATTTTATAGGTTTAAAAAATCTATATTTAGTGTGCACTATTGCTTAGAAGTTGATTGTGTTTATTGAATGCACTAGTAGATTAATTTACCATGTTGTAGAGGTAAGTTGAAGGTGTTCTATGTATATTTGAGGAAAAAAATGAATATTAAGATGTAATATAAGTATAATATATTGATAATAATAAATTTTATTTCATTATATTCTCTTCATCAGTTTTGGAGAGTCAAAATAGTTTAACTATATGTGACTAGTCTGAGTGGTCATTCTGAGAGAGTTGAATTGAGTGCTTAGAGCCTATGTTAAAGTATATAAAGAACATGGAGGTGTATATAAGATGATAAAGATTTTATACATATTATATAATCATATGTATATGTTAAATACTTTATTTTTTTTCTTTGTAATATTGAGACTATATTTTCTATGTATGAAATCCTAAAGAGCAAGAAGATCTAATTGGTAGGTTCAACATGTGAGTTGGTGTTCCAAGTGGCATGAAACCATATGGGAGAAATAAATGGGATATTATAAATAGGTTAAATTTGTTTTATTATTTTTTAAATGATTAATGTGGTCCAATTAGTCTCACATGTAATGTGTGAGTATGAAGGCCCAGTTGTTTTAGGTCTCACCAAGACCTAATGGTGATTTGGGGCTATTGAGGTAATGAATGATCTATGAAGAGTGTGGTTATCACATGTAACATTTGTATGGACCTATTTTAATTTTGGTTAAATTTTTTAAATCATCTTGGCTGACTAAGATAGGTTAAAGGAAAAGAGTGGTATAAGTATAAGGTTTAATTGGACTATTTATGCTACTTGTGCATGTGTAGATTCAATAGAAGAAGAGAACCTTTGATAGAGAAGGTACATGTCATTTAAAACCATAAAAGTGTTAAAATTATTATAAATTTTTAACCTATCAATTTTATATATAAGTACACATAGGTTAATTGACCTAATAAGCCTATAAGAGGTAGTTTGAGCAAGTTAACCCTAGCGGTAGCTTAAGAGAGATTAGAGGTGAAGAGTGTAAATAAAGGTGATCATAATCAGTTTAATAGTATAAATATGTGTTCAATGTGATATATTTATTTATATTAGTGGGTTCTTGGTTGCCTATGGGTTTGGTTCCTCCTTGCAAGGTAAATCTTGCTAAAGGTCTAGTTATAGTGGATGCTCAACTAGATAAGGGTATTAGCTCCTTGTGGGATTCGTGTCTCAATAAACTAAAGGATGGGTGTTAATTCATTATTTGGTGATATTATAAATTTTAAATCATTTTTTATATGATTTTAGTCCATCTTACAATGTTTAGTGGGTTTTATTCCCCAAGAGGGTTTCCCACAAATATGATATGTTCATGTGATGTATGTTTTGGATGTATGTGATTTCATATTTATATTGCTTGATCAAGACTGATGTATGATTAATATTTAAGATTTAGGAATTGAATTAGATTATTTAGAATCACTGATTCAGTCTCCCACCCTCTCAATGAATGTATCTCTAACAAAACACATGTTTGAAATATAATTTTCTAACTTTAAGACCATTGCTTCCTACCTTTCTTATGGCAGTGAAATGTTATAATTCATAAATATATATAAAACCATAAAAAATTCCCTTACCCTCATAAATATGCAAACCTGATATAAATTCCATATAAAAATTTCCCACTTTTGATGTGGAACTAAATTTGGTTGTAAAAGCCTTGGTGAAAGAATAATCTCCACTTTATTCTATTAAAAATGTCACATTTAGCTACATATTTTTTTAAATTATCTTCATGTCTTTCCAAAAACATTAGCATTGATTTTTATAATGTTTATAGAACCTAAAATTACCTATATATGGAGACCCATTGTCATACTATATCACCTTATGAATAAAAGGAGAATCATCACTTAAGTAAATATGTCATATTAACTTCCTTTATGAATTAATTGAGAATTACTCTTCCCCTCATATTGAATTTATTTCCTAAGTTTTTTTGAGGTAGTTTGAGTTAATTAGTCTTGTATAAGGTCATGTATCTAAGTAATTTGGTTGATGGACATGGCCTAAAATACTAGTGGTTATTCTTAGCAAGATAATACATTTACCACAAAATTATCTTTCCCTTTTTGTAATTGATATCAAATTATTAATCCTATAAGTGATCAATCCATTTATGATGATCCTCAGTTATTTTACCTTAAGTTAATAAGTGATTACATCTCAAATGCTTAGTCTTAACAAATAACCTATTCCCTAATAGAAACAAATGTCATTTGGTTATTTTGGGCAATATGGACATATTATTACTCTATGTGGGGATCGTTAAATAATTTTCATTAAAATTAATACTTTAAAATGTGATGGGGTGGTAATATTAATAAATAATTGTTCCTAATCAAGATCTAAATGCATCACACTCAATGATAAAATATTTATAGAAATCATGGGTTTCTAAATATAGAGTAGACACTAGAGCTCACATGAGATATTTTAAGTATTTATGTGACTCAATTTTTTATTTTCACTTGGATTTAAACCCTTTGAGGAGATGTCTCATCTCTCCTAATCCAAGTTGCACAATTGAAACACCTCTAAGTTTTTGGGTAGCCTAAGGATGAGGTGAATATCTAGATAGGGCTAGCTCCATTTATGTACCACTTTGGATCACAAATACACCTATAATTTGGGGGAGAAAAGGGAGAGAGAAAACAAAAATAAAACTATCCTAAGGGAGGTGATACACCAAATAAGTTGATGACTTCCATCTAGCTACATGTTACACATGAAACCAAGAGACTAACAAAACATACACTTATCCAATCTTCATATTCTCACATCAATATTACATTATGAGGTTATTGGTGAATGTTTAGGTTAAGAGGAATAGATAAGGTGATTTTAATGGAAATAATTAATATAATAACTCAATAATTCCTTGACATTTACTATAACACTTCACATGACCTGCAAGAAGAAACTTTCCAACTATAAATAGGGTGAAAAAGTGGGACAACATGCTAAGGAATCCATATTATTCACTAAGTAATATATATCATCCAATTAAACACACTAAAAAAATAATGAAGAGTTAAAAATAATTTATCAAATGGTATGAAAATGAGTATGGTTTCTCCATACTTAGGTGTAGCATAAGTTACAATGGCCAAAATGGCTAGTTATTATAGAACTTGAGAGAGAGAGAGGAGAATAGAGAAGTCCAAGGGTCATAAGGACACTTTTAAAGATGAGATAATTAGTTAATTATGCATGATAATAATATGTGGGATTAAACATAAAAGGTTATAAGGAATAAGCGGCTCTCCAAGCAATGAAACTCTTGGAAAGTGGCATGAAAGTTCTCATTCTATCTCAAAAAACTATTTTCATAATTTGGGCCTATTTGAGAATCCCAAATCTAATTAGGGATAGTTTTAATTATTGTAATGAATTTTAAGGGTTTCATACATGCCTATACATGCATTGGTTATATGCCTAATCATCTAGAATCTTCTAGAGATGAGCTATCACTACCTACACTCTAAGAAACACCTCTTTCATGTACCATACAAAATTGGATTCCAAAAAGGCATTATTTTTTCATTAAAATATATGTTAGGGAGTTTATGACACCTTTAAATAATTTAAATTTCCTTATAATCATCAAGCACACGTAAAAGTACTTCTAATTGAAGTTTTCATACTTCTCACTAGGTTGGTCACTATGCCAGTTTTGACTGGCTACAATTAAGCTATTTGTTTGAACACTTATGAGTATATTTGAATAATTAAATGTATGTTATGGGTTATCCTAAGTCTTAATCCTTGATTAAAATTTTGTTTTCATCTTCAAAATCCTCTTGGAACTTATAAAACACATAAAATAGTCAAAAGTACCATGTTTTATACCATGTCCATGAAATTTCATACAAATAAAAAGTATGGGAGGGATAATAAAATATTAATTTTAAATTTATAATCATAATACTATTCAAACTGGTCCATTATATTATCTTTCTAGCTTCATCTTCCCAATCAGGTCACTAGCAAGGGTTTGCAAAGGTTTTGAGTAGTTTTGACTTTCAAGATTTGCTCATGAATTTTGGAAATTTTATTTTCAAAATAATTCCACAAATTTTATCCTAAGTACCCCTTATAACTCATAAAAACCTCCTTGACCTCCATGCAAAACCTTCAAGGATATGTAAGCACTCCAAGTTAGCCCATCTAGCTTGCCTCTCTATTTCCTAAATGCTTAAGTTGGTTTTTGAGATAAAATTTACCATTTAATAGTTTATTAGGAATATTAAAATATTTAAAACATATTTTTTGATCCAAAAAACATTAAACAATGGTTTTGAATGCATATTTCATGTTATAAGTGTGAATGATCCTCATTTGGATACTATGCCTAAACCACGTCTAATAGGCCTACCTACAACATTTATGTTCTAATCCATCAAATTTGACCTATATTAATTTAATAAGATTATAAATGTCTATTATTACCTAAAAAAAAAATCAACAAGGTGAAAATCTCACCTCATGCTAAAAATGGTTTTGACCTTTCATTTGGGTACTAAGACAAAACCTGCCAAGTAGGCTTTGCTGCAACTCTAGCCACCTAGACCACTTTGTTGAATTTAAATTTTTTTTTATTGTTTTATAATGTTTTTAAATATTATATATAACCTATCAAATATTATATAAAGTTCAAAATAACTCTTGGTTCATCCCTTTATACACTTTTCTTTAAACCTGCAAGTTTTACATTAGGAGAAGTACCCTCTATCTGAGACAAAATAGAGGCTACTTCCCATGTTTTCTAAATAAAAATATATATTTTATGTCCTTAATTTTAAAAAAAAAATTATATACAAATTTTTATCCCTTTATTATATTATTAATTCCTCTAATCCCCCAGAATTCTAAAGCAGACCTATGCAAAAAAGACTATGCAGAATGTTTTAGAGTATAAGCTGGGTATGTAATTTGAAAAAGGTCATCTATTTGTTATATATCCGTATTAAAAATATTATATATGATTCCATTTTCAATATCTGGGTTCCCCAAATCACATTCATCACTCTGACCCCTCATACTCTTCCAAAGTCCAAAATTAACTGTGTGAAATAGACTGTATGCAGTGTTTTCCTACAATGGACAATGTATTACATCATTAGGATCCTTTCCACACTATTGTTATATTTTAAAGGATGTATAAATTATAAAAAAACCATTAAAAAATTTTTTATGGTCATTTCATCACCCCTATCTTCTACATGCCACTTTATACCCTTGACTGATCAAGACTGTGTGTCCCTACCTGACTGTTCTTTAGTAAATCATGTAGGTAGTTGTGCTTGGTTGAGGTTTATATATAGTGTTTACAAAATATAAATATTTTATTATGACTATTTTATACTTTATTTAATCCATTTATTCATCTTTTATATGCATATACCTTATCAAAACATTCCCTTTGCTCCTTACTTGGTCTAGACTATATACACAACTTTTATTGGTATTGGCCTATTTAAAGAGGTGCCTATACATGGTTTAGGATAAGACACACTTTAAACTAAATTAATGTCACTTTTAAAACCTTAAAATATACTTTATAATCTATTTTTAACTATTATTTACTTGTTTGAGCTATAAACACCTTAAGGAATCTAATTAACTTGCCTTATGCCCCTCATAGTTAACTACAATTGATTATGTGGGGTCCTATAGATGTTTTATATACTCTAGGAATTGAATATTTAAAATCAAACCTATTTGAAGATATAAAACCCATATTATAACTTCAAATATTCCTTTTATGCTTAGAGTGAAGTTTTTCCTCAATGTCTCTATCCCAAACTTCATTGTAACCGTATAACTAGCCTATAGGTGCATGTTTTATGATGACAAGAGGCAGGTAGGTGATGTGATAATCAAAATTAGTATATAAACTTTCTTAAATAACATATATACCAAAATATTTATTTATAACCATATATAACCATAAAACATGAGGGCATGTCCTAGTATGCAACTTTGGATGAAGATTCACCTTAGGCTCAAGACTATAGATATCAATAAAGAAAAATAGTTTTCAAATGGCAACTTTGAGCTTCTTAATAACTAAAATCTAACTAATTTATACCCTTAAATTTTTTTATAGGTCTTATCCATGATAGAGGATAGAATTTTATGTCATTTAGAAGCATTGTAAGTCTTTCAAATCATGCTACAAGATATTAACAAAACCTCAAGGGACTCTATTTTGCACTTTTAGGGAAAATAGTCCCTAAATCTCAATCTTCATCCTTTGGAAGTGGTTTTTAACTTTGTTTAGCCATATATCACTTAAAATTTTATTTTATTATCCATTAAACATGTAAGGACTCCATTTATTGTTCCACCACATTTCTTAACACTTTATTGACTATCTTAGTCCCCTGTTTAAGCCACCTGTGGGTGACTATTTAAAAATATAGGAACTGAATTTAAGCTTTAGATACTGAGTATAAAAACATGTTTTTGATGACATAGAAACCTTTACCAAATTTTCCAATGGACTTTTAACAATCCTAAAATATTGAACCATCTCCCAAATTCTTCACCTTTAGCATGACATCATCATGAGAGGCTGTAGATGCATTGTTAGGTTACATATAGGTAGTGAGCAGAGATAGTCCACATACTCAAATAAATATTCCTATAAAACTAATTTATCTCCCTTCATGGAATTTAAATGGAACATAAAGATTATGAAAATTTTGAAAAAATCACCTATGATTTATTTTAACATTTGTCCTTCATGATATTTGTGTACACATTCATTAATGGTTACCTAACTGTGAATGTTGCATATGAATACAAACTTGTGTAAAATGATTTCAATAATGAAGTTTTAAATGTAAATGGAATACATATCACATTTAAAACATGTGAAAGGTCCTATCATAACCCTCTAAATCTAGGATAAAGCATGAAGATCTTGAAAATGGTGATACACCAGATAAAATTATTAAATCCAACCATATGCATATTAAATTTAAATCAAAGGACAATTGAACATACACTTCTCCAATTTTCATGTTCTCATATCAATGTTACATTGTGAGGTTATGGATGAATGTACGTTATTATAAGGACTAGATAAGAGGAATTTAATGACACTAATGAAAATAATAAGTCACTAAATCCTTGTAATATCCTAAAACACTTCACATTCCATATAATAATAAGCTTTCCAACCATAAATAGGATGAAAGACTAATAAAACGTGTTAAGGAATCTATAGACTTCACTTATACAAAATCAAACATTTCAAATGAACACATTAAGAAAAGTCATGGAATATGTAATAATTAGTTGTATTATTTATTAGAATTTATACAAATTAGTAGGGCTTTACCATACTTAGGTGGAACATCTCTAAAATGGCCAAAATGGATAATTCTTAGAGAGAGAGAGAGATAGAGAGAGAGAGAGAGAGAGAGAGAGAGAGAGAGAGAGAGAGAGAGAGAGAGAGAGAGAGAGAGAGAGAGAGAGAGAGAGAGAGAGAGAAGTACAAGGGTCAAAATGACACTTTTACAGATAACAAAATGATTTAAATGTACATGAAAAGAGGATTTGGGATGAACCATGCAAATTCAAGGTCTACAAGTGTCAATCTAAGTCACAAACTTCATGAAAAGTGGCAAGAAACTCCTCATTTTAGCTTAGAAATACTACCTACATGATTAGCCCTATTAGAATGCCTTATAATTGATTTGAACTAGGTCTGATGGTTTGATTGAATTTTAAGGGTATAATACATTATTTTCCAATTTGTTTCAAGACTGATCATCTAGAATCACTTGGAGAAGAGTAATCATCTTTTTTTATCAACAAAACTACTTTTTCATACACCCTGCATACTAGTCATAAAATTTGGCATCATTTTCTCATTAAGATAATTATAAGGAAGTTAATGAAACCTATAAATACCCTTAATTTCCTTATAATTACCAAGGATACATTAAAAATCCATTCACTTGAAGTTTTCCCACTTCTCCCTAGCTTATCCATTAGGCCAATTTTGATTAGCTGAGTTGAAGCACCTAGTTTGGACACTTAGGATTTTATCCTTGGAATAAAATGACCAAAAATAGTTATAAAAAGTATTAATATTCCCTCTAAACATGGTTTCATCTTAAAACTCCTCTTTTATCCTATAAAACACAAAAAATGGTCAAAAATAACATATTTATACCGTGTTCATATAGGTTCATACATCTAGTTTGGATGTGAGGGAGCTCAAGTGAGTATTTTTAAATTTATGATATGTTTCATGATCCAACTATGCCATCATATTAGCTTTCCAAGCCCATTTTCAAAAACTATTTTTTATAAGGGTTTTAGAGGGTTTCTGAGTAGTTTGACTTATTAAGGTTGTTTCATAAAAAATTTAAATTGGAGTTGTAAAAAAATTCTAAAAATTTGGCCTTCAGCAAACCTATTAATATCTCCAAAATCATTTTGTATCCATTCAATACCTCATGAAAGATATGAGCATTCTAAGTTAGTCTATCGAGCTTGTTTCTTTCATTCCAATAGGCTTGATGGGTTTCTAACCCAAAAATGGCTTATCCAAGGTTTATAATGAAATAAAAATCCATTAATACCTATTTTTCCACCCCATAATCACACTTCTACCATATAAAACACTCACTAAAATCTAGAAGTCATGGTGGACCCTAAATTGGCCTTAGGATTTAATCTTGCCTAAAAGGCCTATTTACACCTTTGAGGATCTAGACCTTCCTATAAATTTTATATCATTTTCAGGATGTTATTCATGTTTCCTTTTATGTTTTTCCACTTACCATGTCACCCTAAAACCTTCTTATTACTCCTTCACATCCCTTCTTCCTTTTTAACCAATTAGGCCTAGTTAGATATCCTAGGGTTTGACTACAACTTTAATGATTTATGCCTCCTTGTTTGGTTTTATCTCTCTATGAGGTGTTATTAAATTTTTAATAGTTAATTTTTAACTTATAAATCTCTATAATAGGTTTAAATAAATCCTTGATCATCATTTTACCCATCTTTTCTAAGACTATCAGTTTTGTGCACAAGGGGAGTGCCCTCTATCTGAGACAAAATAGAGGGAACCCCCTACTTCCTCATACAATTTTTATTACTTAAAGAGATTAAAAAATTATTTAAAATTTCCTATACAAAATTTTAATTCTTGATTTGGTGATTTAACCCTCCAAATGCATGAAAGTATGAGACAAACTTGTAGAAAGGGCATTGTCTTCAAGGTTTGCATTTTAAACTAATTAATACATGTCTAGATTATTTTATAGATGACTGAACACACTTGAAAATTCCTCATTAAATTTTCACAATATTACCTCAATAATCATACCATCCCTTAACTCATTCACCTACTTTCTCCTTCTTCATACTCTTTGGATGGGCTTGTTTCTCCCCAAGAGTGTTCTACCTCTGAGATAAAATAGAGGGGTATTGCTCTATATATTAGGAAAAAATGAGTAAATATATATTTTATTCTTATCCAAATGGTTATATATTCTGAAAATTAATATTTTATTCCTTTATTTGATCTTCAAGCACCTCAAACTTCTACAAAATAGCCTCTAAACAAGACTATGTATAAAACCCTGATTCTATTTCCTATTTGGTGTACCTATAGGTACTTATCTTATTGGGGTAATTTAATTGATATGAGATCATAATAATTCATAAAATTCATCTATATTATCCTTTATTCACCTATAATACCTACTTGTCATGTCAAAGACTTGGGATAACCCTCAATTACATCATTGTCATTATACAGTCACCTATGGTTGACTATGTTGGATTCTCTTTTTGACCAGTAGGTTACCATAAGTTAATTTAGACCTTGTGTTATATTTTTAGAGGATTTAATTGGAATTATAATCCCTATTTTAAGTCCCTAGTTCATTTGGATTAGTCTAACTATCACCTAAAGACTTTGCCTCAGTCCTCTGTCCACCTACAGTCACTCAAAGTTAGTTATATGGGATTCTTTAAGGTCTTATAGGTTTCATTATGTATGTTTAAGTCTTGAAAATAAGGATGAATACCCTCTTAAAATATCCTAAACCATAATTAGACTGTCCTCATTATACTTTCTATGTTCATGGTTGAAAGAGGTCCATTTCAATCAGTCCAACCTTCTTTCTCTCTGCCTGTACTTAGCTAACTTGTAGGTGATCATTAGCTCTTAATGAGACACCTGTAGGTGTGAATGGGAGAATATAATTATAATTTAAACATTCCTTTCATAACATTTGGACCAATAATTATTTAATTAACCATATAAAACTAATTAGTTAAAGAGGCATGTTTTGGCATTGTAACACTACATATAGGAGTCTCTTATAGCTCAAAACTGTAGAAGTCACTGCTTGTAGACAATGGTTAAGGTGGCATTTTTAGACCTTATAATAGCTATCTTTAATTAATTATCTTGACCTAAAACCTTTTAGATTTAATGCATTGTGATAAGGATATAATATAAAACTATTTATATACCTCAAAAGTCTTGACAACCTTGTCATATGACCTTTACAAAAAGGCCTAGGTACTCTATTTTCACTCTTTAGGGATTTGATCCCAAAACTCAGTTACCATCCTTAGAAAGGTTTCTCATATTTTTTTCCCCATATTATCACCTCGTATAGGTCTTTTATTCTCTCTTAAATATATTATGATCCCAAAAGGAGTTTTACCATTTGATTCAATACTTTATAACAACTCCTTAGCTCTCTATTAACCCCTATAAATGACTATTCTGATGCACAAATAGTCAAAATTAATAGATTGGTAGAACCTTACTTTTGTCATTTTAAAAATACCTTTGATTTACTCTCATGATTGAAATGAAACATCAAGATGTTGACAAGTCTAAAACAATCTTCTCACACTCCATTTCAATGTTGGACTCTTAAATAAATGCAGACACAGAGGTATGTTCATGGCTGTCTAATTGTATATATTGTTTATGACTATCATCTCAAAAACTTTGGGATATTTTTGGTACATAAACTAACTTTTCATACAAAATAACATGAAAAACACCTTTTATAATCTATAATTCCTATTTACAAGTGTGATTAGAGCTAAAAAAACATGACTATAACTTAGTGGCAGGCAGAAAGCTAACTATGAGTATGATAATGGACTGAGAGTTTGATCCAAACATGGAAAATAGGTATTAAAAATGGAATATTACATGTAAATACACCATATAATACTCTCATGAAAGCCTCTATATTGAATTCAAACTCCTACAAGTGGAAAACTGACTAAAAGTACTCATGGTGGCACCCTCTTGAAAAGTGAGTTATATTGATCACTCAAATACCATAAAAAATGAATACAAGATTGGGGACCATTGGAGGAAAAATTAAAAATAATCTATAAGCAACAATAATATCTATACTGTATGGAATCCTTCAAAACAAGAAAAAACATATAGGGTGCATAGATTAGCAGGTAGATTTACATAGTCAACTTGTTAACAATGGTTCATAAAGCAAAACTGATCAATATTTAAAATAATTATATGAAAATTAATCTATATTATTTTATTAAAACCTCCCCAAGGAATTTTATCAGAAACCTCTTGATTTATCTGTATGAAGAAAAAAATTGTAAGTCACTTTTATTTACCAAGAAGGGTGAAAAGGGACTAGAATGGTTTTGATAAATAAATGGCACTTTAAGATCAAATAAAAAATGGAAATGAGCTTCAAAAATTTTAAAGGGAAATTATTAATCATTTTACATGTGGCACACTTCCTAAGGAGGTCATACAAATGCCAAACTCCTCTTTTCCTTAAAAAAACTACCCTTTCTTCTACATAACCTACCATATTTAAGTTATTTAAATTGATTAAGAATTAAGTAGACACATGGATCATTAAATCATCTTTTTTAACTTTAAAATCTTAAAATAAAACCATGTAAAGCATTAAATGTACCTTTTTTACCCCTAAAATGACCCAAAATGATAAATGTACATAAAAAATAATTGACCAAGGACAATATAACATTAATTGGCATAAATTTAACTATAATACACCCCATGAAACTCATATTACATCCCCTATAGACCTATAAAATCATTTTTTTACTATAGGTGACCCAATTTGACTAAAAATACAAATTTGGTCAACAAATTAGTGACTCATAAGGGTAGTATGCCTACTATACTAACTAGACCAGTATCCTCATCAGTCCATTGGGCTTAGGAGTCACCTAAATTCTAATACAAATAAGGATAACCTTTGACTATTTACTTTGATCAAGATAATACCACTTGATTACCTCAACCAAAAAAATGAAAAGACACACACCAAAAAATCAAACACACATGTGCTCAAGGCACTTAGGGGAATCTGAAAACAACTATTATGTATAACTAACAACTAAGCTTACCTCCCTCCTAGATCAAATGGAAAGATTGAGACTCTTCTTGCTTCATGAAATGAATTATTGAATGAGGCATATATCCTTTTATCCTTTAGCATTGATGCCTCCAAATTTTATGCAATGTTTGCCAACCTCATTGACATGATGTTCAATGAGAACCAAGTAGACCAAAACAAGCTAACTATGGAAATTAACTCCTCTTGTATCCAAATATCCTCAACTTTGTCATGTGGATCCTCCATTATAGATTTAAATTGTGATTCAAGGCATACTTTGTTGACTTCCATAGTGATCTCAATAAGATTGGGATTCCTCTCAGCTACAAGTTCTTCTAGATCATCAAGGAGATTAGCATACTCTATCCAATCTTGATCATTATCCTCCATGGAATATTTTTTACTCACCTTGTCATACACTTATCCCTCAACTTTTAAAAGCTTATCAAATTATTAAAATAAATTAACTTTTATCTACCAATCATCCTTGATAATACACTCCACTTCATGCTTGAAATGGTCATCTACATCCTCATGATTAAACACATATTCTTCTTCATATAAATCTTTCTTCATGTCTTGGCCACATTCCTCATGGATACACATCTCAAATATGGAGGCAACAACTTGTGAATTATACATTTTTTCACCAAAGGGAGTCCCTTGGCAATCTCTTCCTCATAATCACTCATGAGGTATTATTGATTAGACATGAATAGAGTTTGCTTTTCTTCAGTTTATTTTATCAATATAGGCTCTTCTTCCAAGATTTCTTCTTCAACACAAGGAGTGTATGCTTCATAATCAACCAAACAAGCATATTTAACATAATATCTCACCTCTTCTTCATCACTTAGGACCTATTTAGGAATTTCAAATTATACCTTAGCTATCATAATCTAATTTTTTTTTATCAAGGGTTGTAATATCTTCCATCTCTTCTTTAGTGATTCCAAGACTAGGCATCTTGCAATCTAGTGACTTAGCCCAATAAGGCTACCAAGGAGTTGCATTTTATTCAAAAAATAGTTCTAAATTTTCCTTAACTAGATACTCTTATTTTTTTCCCACACCATAGGTCCATCAATTCAAAGGGTGATGGGATGAGGACAAAATAAACTAGTTGGTGGGGATGGAACATAATGCTCAAAATCAGATTGAGAATGCAAAGTTGGGAATTCTTTTGGGAGATCTTAAGGAAGGGGAGGTATACCTTGGGTTAAAATAACTTGATTTTCTTCCTTCAACTTTAAATTCACTTCATTCACATCTAAATAAACTTGGTAACTATATTTAAATAGGTTATATGGAGTGTGTTTAGGCATGGAGTCTTCTTTGGGGTCTAAACCTTCCATCACACCTTGGCTTAGTAACATTATTCTTGACTCCAACTCTTCAATTTGTTTGGCTAGTTTATCTTGACAAACTCTTTCTTGAATATAATATGAATCATCATGAGTATTAGGGATACATTATGGTTGACATGGAACACAAGAAGCTTCATGAGGAAGGGTGGAAGAAATGTGTAATGGACCAACACCATTCTCAACTTCACACTTCTTGATAATACTTATATCTTATTTATTTCCCCATGATTCCATTATCTTACTCTAGATTAGGATGTTAGGATTAGAATATTTTTCTTGAGGAATGGTATGAGAAGTTTGTGTAGGATTAAAAGTATTCTCAACTTCACACTCTTTGTCAAGACTTTTGTCCTCTTTCTTTCCCCATGACTCCACTATCTTGTTCCAACTTAGGACATTAGGATTATGAGTCTCTTTTTGAGTTGGTGGGGATTAAATATGAGAGGGAAATGATGTATTTAACTCCACTTATTTGTTTGATAACATGGAGTACTGTAAATGCATATTAGCTAACTCAATTTGCCTATCAAGATTACCTTCAAACATAATATTTATCCTTTCAACTTCCTCCTCCAACTGATTTGTAAAAGGATGAGTTTGATATCTTTAATTTGGATTGTGAGTAGGGGTAATATATGGATGATAGGAAACTTTTGGAATTGGATATGAATGTTGATATTTTTTTTGAGGTTGTCAATCATGAACCCTTAGCCTATCCTCTAAATAAGAAACTAGGCCACTCACATCAAACATCTCACTTACGAGCCTTTACCAATTGGCTCTCTCAATAGGTACCCACTCTCTTTTTACCAACTCTGATGTTTCTATCACCTTATGAATCAAATGATTAGGAACCTCTATAACACATAATATTTGTGTGTCAAGATCCAACATGTACCTCTCATATCCCAAAAGTGTTTTCTTGAAGGTAGAAATGGATGGAGTTGAGGAGTGGCTAGGTTGACTAGGAAAAGCAAGATATTAATAAGGCTGGATATAAGACTGATATAAATAATGAAAAGGCTGAATATGATAATATTGGGGATGATAATAACCATATTGTGGATGGTAAACTTCATTAAATGGTTTGTTAAGATCTTGCTCTTATTGATAAGGAATATTATAAGCTTACAATGTCTCACCAACTTGTAAATAACAAAACTCAAAACCAAATTCAGCCATGAAAACTCATGAAAGAAATAAAATAAATAAATTATCACAAATAATATTCAAAAGGAAACTTGGGATTCTTGACTATTTGATGTAGCTTCAAAGTTGCCATTGATACTTGAATAGATGTCTCCAAACACTGATTATTGAGAGACAACACCAAAAATCTCTCAACTTCTTGGACCAAGAATCCACCTAGTATGACAAAAACTATTGTCACTTAGATTTTAACCCTTTTAGGATATGTAAAATCCCTTATCATCCAAGTGGAATAATGGAATCACATTTAGGCTTGTAGGTAGCCTAAGGAATGAGGTGAATCTCTAGATAGGGTTGGCTCCCTTGATGTACCACTTTGGATTGAAACTAATAATAACCAAAAAGGGAGAGAGATAATTGAAATAAAAATAGTATAAGGGAGGTGATATAATAAAAAACATTATGTCATCTAATCATATGGATATTACACTTGAAATCAAAGGACAAAGTAAACATACACTTCTACCATCTTCATCTTCTCACATCAATGTTACATTGTGAGGTTATGGATGAATGTATAAAGTTAGGAGGAATATAAAAGAGGCCTTGAATGAAATAATTAAAATAATAACTCACTAAATCATTGAAATATCCTAAAACACTTCACATGCCCTATAAGAAGAAGTTTTCCAACTATAAATAGGATGAAATAATGATAAAACATGATAAGGAATCCGTAGTCTTCACTAATGAAAAATCAAACATAAAAAATGAAAAAACTAATAATATTCATGTAATAGGTAAAAATAAGTTTTATTATTGATCAAAAGGTATACAAATTATAAGGTATTCATCATACTCTGGTGGAACATCCTTAAAATGGCCAAAATGGCTAGTTCATGTAGAACTTGAGAGAGAGAGGAGAAGAGAGAAATACAAGGGTCAAAAATACACTTTTAAATATTATAAAATAAGTTAATTTTGAATTATAATAGGATTTTTTATGAACCATGAAAATTTAATATATACAATTGTCAATCCATGTCACAAACTTCATTAAAAGTGGCAAGAAACTCCTCATTTTGTCTTTAAAAAATTGCCTACATAATTATCCCTATTTTAATGCCTTATAAGTGATTGGTACTAGGTATAATGATTATAGTGAAGTTTAAGGAAATCATAAATTCATTTCCATGTATTGGTTATAGGCTTGATCATCTTAAATCATCTATAGAAGATCAATCATCATCTATTATGATAAAGCTAATCTTACATACACCCTACATAGTTTTCATCAAATTTGGCTTTGTTTTATAATAAAAATTAGTGGAAGGAAGTCAATGACACATTTTAATACACTCCATGTCCTTAGAGGTATCAATGACACCTTAAAAATATATTCCTTTGAAGTTTTCATACTTCTCTGTAGCTTGTCCATTAGGCTAGTTTTGACTAGCTAAGTTAAAGCAACTAGTTTGGAAACTTAGGTGTGTTTTTTTGAATAAAATGACCATATGGAGTTATAAAAATTCTAAATATTACCTCCAAACTTTTTTTCACCTTCAAAATACTCCTGTATCTTGCACAACACAAAAAATGTTCAAAATACCTTGTTTCTACCATGTCCATATAGGTCCACATAGCTAGTTGGCATGTGAGGGAGCTTGAGTGTGTCCTTTTAAAGTTCCAATAGGTTTCAGTATAAAAATATGCCATAAAAATATCTTTTAAACTCCATTTTCACCAACTACTCTTTACAAGGGTTTTGGAGGGTTTTTAATCAATTTCACTTCTTAAGGTTATTTTATAAAAAATTGACATTAGAGTTGAAAAAAATTCCAAAAATTTGGCATTAAAGGACCATATTAACATATCCAAACTCCTTTTATATCCATGTAATGCTTCATGAAATAAATGAATGTTTGAAGTTAGCTTATTGAGCTTGTTTCCTTCATTCCAGTAGGATTGATGGGATTTTGAGCCAAAAATGGATTCTCCAAGGTTTCTCATGACTCCAAAGGCCTTAAAAAAAATTTATCCACACAATAAACATACTCCCACCATATATAACACTCATAAAAATATATAAGTGATGGTGGACCCCAAAATGGCCTTAGGATTGAATCTTGCTTAACATGCATGTTTACACCTTTGATGATCTAGACCATCCTATAAACTTTATAACGTTTTAAACATGTTATTCATGTTTAATCACATGTTTTTCCACCTAAATTTCACCCTACATACTTCTAAGTACTCCTTCTCAACCATTCTTCCTTTTTTACAAGTTAGGCATAGTTGGGAACCCTGGGGTTTGACTGTAAATTTAATGATTGAAGCCTCTATGTTTGGTTTCGTATATCTATGAGGTTTTATTAAAACTTTACTATTTATGTTTCAAATTATCAAGATATTTTATAGGTTTAAAAAAATATTTGATCATCTTCTTACCCATATTTTTGAAGACTATCAGTTTTATGAACAAGGGGAGTGCCCTCTATCTAAGACAAAATAGAGTACAATCCCTTACTTCCTCAAATAATTTTGATTGATTTAATATATTACCAAATTATTTAACATTAATTTTACAAAATTTTAATGCTTGATCTAGTGATTTGACCCTCCAAATGCATGAAAGTATGAGATAGACTTATAGAAAGGGCACTGTCTAAACGGTTTGCATTTTGGACTGAGTAATACTTGTCTATATTCATTTATAGATTCTTGAAAAAAATTTAAATTTCCTCATTAAATTCTCATAATATTCCCTCATTTATATTATTATCCCTTAACTCATTCACTTAATTTTCCTTCTTCATACTCTTTAGATGGGCTTGTTGATCTTCAAGAGTGTTATGCCTCTGAGATAGAATAGAGGGCTATTGCTCTATATATTATGATTAAATGAGTGTATCTATAGTTTATTATTATCCAAATGGTTATTTTTGATGAAAATTAATATTTAATTCCTTTAATTTATCTTTAAGCATCTCAAACTTCTACAAAATAGCCTCTAAATAAGACTATGTATAAAATCCTAATTGTGTTTCCTATTTAGTGTACCTATAAGTGCTTATCTTCTTGGGGTAATTTAATTGATATTAGGTCCTCATAATCCATAAAATTCATATAAATTCTCCTTAAGTCACCTATTATACCTAGTTGTAACTTTAAATACTTGGGATAGCCCTCAATTACATCACTATCATTATACAGTCACCTATGGCTAACTATATTGGAGTCTCTTTTTGACCTATAGGTTTTCATGAATTCATTTATAAATTTTTTTAGATATTTATATTATTTACTTGGCATGATATTCCTTATTTCAAGTCCCTGGTTCATTGGGCTTAGCCTAACTATCACCTAGAAACATTACCTCAGTCCTTTATCCACCTAGAGTCACTAAAAGTTGGTTATATGGGAGTCTTTAAGGTCCTATAGTTTTCCTTATGTATGTTTAGGTCCTGAAAATAATGATAAAAACTCTATTGAAACACCCTAAACCATACATAAACTTCCCTCATTATACTTGATATGTTCATGGTTGAAATGAGGTCCATCTCAAGTACTCCAATCTTCTTACTCTCTACCCTTGCTTACCTAACCTGTAGGTGATCATTAGCTCTTAATGAGACACCTTTAGGTGTGAATGGGAGAAAAACATAGAATTTCAACCTTAATTTCATAACCTTTTGACCAATAATTCTTTCATTTACTATGTAAAACTACTTAGTTTTATAAGCATGTTTTGGCATTGTAACACTAGATATAGGAGTCTCTTATAGCTCAAAACTATAGGAGTCATTACTTGTAGACAATGGTTAAGGTGGAATTTTTAGACCTTCTAATAGCTACCTTTAATTAATTATCTTGACCTAAAACCTTTTATATTTGATTTATTATGATAAGAATACAATATAAAACTATCTAGATGCCTCAAAAGTCCTAGCAACCTTGTCCTATGACCTTGTCAAAAAGGCCCACATACTCTATTTTCACTCTTTAGGGATTTGATCCTAGAACTAAGTTACCATCTTTGGAAAGGTTTCTCATTTTTTTTTTCCATATTAGCACCTCATAAAAAAAATTATGCTCTTTTCAATCTATTAGGATCTCAAAAAGAGTTTTACCATTTTCTTCAATACTTATGAACAACTCCTTAGCTCACTGCTAACCCCTGTAAATGACTATTCTAATGCACAAATAGTCAAAATTAGTAGATTGGTAGAACCTCTACTTTTTTCATATTCAAATACTTTTGATGTCCTCTCATTATTTCATTAAAACATCAAGATGTTCACAAGTCTAAAACAATATTCTCACACGCCATTTCAATGTTGGACTCTTCAATAAATGTTGACACAGAGGTATGTTCATGGTTGCATGACTATATATATATATATATATATATATATATATATATATATATATATATGACTATCATCATAGACCCTTTAGTATATTTGGGGTGTCTAAACTAACTTTTATTACAAAATAACATGAAAAACACCTTTTATAATCTCTAATTCCCCTTTACAAACATGATCAGAGATTAAAAACATCACTGTAACTAAGTGACATGTAAAAAGCTAACTGTGAGTATGATAATGGATTGAGAGTGTTATAAAAACATATAATTATGAGGCCAAAATGGAAAATAGGTAGTAAAAATGGAAATAAGACATGAAAACACACCATATCATACTCACATGAAATCCTCTATATTGAATTCAAACTCATGTAAGTGGAAAACTAACTAAATCTTCTCATGGTGGCACCCTCTTGAAAAGTGAGTTATATTGTTCATTAAAACACCATAAAACATGAATCCAAGAATTGGGACCATTGGAGGAATAATTAAACATCATCTAGAAGCAACATTAGTACCTATATTGTATGGAATCCTTTAAAACAAGGTAAAATCTATAGGCTGTATAGATTAGCAGGTAGATTTACATAGTCAATTTTTTAGCAATGGATCATAAATAAAAAATAATCAATATTAAAAATAATTATATGAAAATTAATGTATCAAATTATAATAAAACCTCTACAAGGAATTTGAGTTGAAACCTCATACATTATTCATACCAAGCAAAAACCTGCAAGTCACTTTTGCTTGCCAAGAAGGGTGAAAAGGGAATAGAATAGTTTTGAGAAATAAATGGAACTTTAAGATTAAAAAAATCATGTAAATTATCTTTGGGAAGCTAAAGGATCACTTCTTGACCATTTACCATGTGGCACACTTCCTAAGGAGGTCTTACTAGTGCCAAACTCCTTTTACCTCAAGAAAAATGCCCTTTCATCTACATAACCTACCATATTTCAGTTATGTAAATATATTAAGACTTAATTGGACACATAGGCCATGAAATAATATTTTTTAACCTTTACATTTACCAATAAACCCATAAAAATCATTAAATGCACCTTTTTGACCCCTAAAGTGACCCAAAATGATAAATAGACATAAAAATAATTGAATAAGGCCAATATAACATTAATTGACATAAATTGAGATATAATAAACCATATTAAACTCATATTACACCCCCTATAGACCTATAAAATCAATTTTTTATTATAATTACCCTAATTTGACTAAAAAGTCAAATTTGGTCAACATCTAGAAAGGTGAAAAAGGATCAAAATGGTTTTGGGCCTTTTTTAGAACTTCCAAAGTGTTTCAAGAACTAATATGGATCTAAGTAAGATAAATATTCATTCCATTAACTTCTCCCATGTTTAAAACTCTCCCATAGGTCATACAAGTGCCAAACTTTTTCTTTTTCCTTTGATAACTACTTTTTCTTGTGAAGAATCTACCACTTTTTAGTTTTGACAGTTGATTAAGACCTCTTAAGACACATGTCATGTGACATCACTTTTTTTAACCTTAACATTTCCATATCATTCTATACAACTCATTTAATGCCTATTTATGACCTCCAGAATAACTCAAAATGATAAATAGACTAAAATATTAATTGCCAAAAGTTAATATATCATTAAATGACATGAATTAACCTATAAAATACTCTATGACAAAGTATTATACCCATAAAAACATGTAAAACTCAATTTTTTACTTATAGGTACCCCCAATTTGACCTATAAAGTCAAATTTGGTCAACAAATTGGTGCCTCATAGGGGACGTATGCCATCTTTACTAACTAGACCAATAACCTTATTAGTCCATTGGGATTAAAGAGTAATTTGAATTCTTAAAGAAAATAAGAAGACGTTTTACCATTGACCATAGGCTTTGATCAAGACAAGAACACTTGACTACCTAAACCACTCAAAATAAAGGACACACATAAATCAAACCAAACACACCGATAAGACACACATGTGCCCAAATCACTTATGGAAAATAGGAAGAAAACAACTATATACAACTAAAAATTAAGCATACCTCCCTTCCTAAGATCAAAAGGTTTTTTTTTTGCATCTCATTCTTCATGAGATGAATAATTATGCCAAGCAAGTTGCTCTTTGGATTGAATACTTAATGAATTAGACCTATTTATTGGTACTTCAATTGTTATTCTCTTGAGTATATCATCTTCAAATAGGTATCCAATGTAACATTATTCCTCTTGGCCTTGTACACATAGCTCATATTGCTTCCCACTCTTCATCTCATGATCAACTTACATCTTTTTTTTAGGAATGATCTCAAGAGGAGTAGTTTCTTGTTCCTTTGAAGGTTAAGGGTAGTAAAATCTTGTCTTGACCTCCAAAGGCTAAGGTGAACTTTTATATTTCTCATTTATGACATGTTGGACAATATCATCTTTTTCATCATCACTTGTAATCATCTATAACGAAATAATAGACCCCTTGAGAGGCCCAAACTCATTGCAAATGTTTTCAAACTACTACCATAAGTCCTCATCTTATTTTTTATCATCATCAAAAATGGGAACAAAAAGATAATCTACTTCATCTTTTTACTTAGAATCCAAAAGGACTTAATCTAATATATCCTCTTCAATAAAAGTAAGGCATTCTTCATCATCAACCAAAAAAGAAGACTCAACACAAGGGCTGACATCTTATTCATCATTTGGTATGTCTTGAGGACTCTCAAGTTGTATCTCATCTATCATAATATGGTTTTGGTTATCAAAGGATATAATATCCTCCATCTCCTTCTCTTTATTGGTGATGCCAAGACTGGGCAAATTAAAATCTGGTAACCTAGCCCAATAAGGTTGCTAAGGAGTCACACTTTCTTCAAGTAAGAGTTATGAATTTTCCTCAACCAACTACTCCTCTTTAGGTTCCCATACCATAGGTCCATAAAGATAAAGGATTATGGGGTGATTAAAATATGAACTAGCTGGTGGAGGTGGAACACAGGGCTTAAAATTAGATTGAGAATGCATTGGAGGGGATTATTTTGGGATTTCTTGAGGAAGGGTAGGTAGATCTTGGGATAAAATAGCTTGGTTATCTTACTTCCAGTTAATAATCACTTCATTGAAATATATTACAACTTGAGAAATATCTTTAAGGAGGTTATATGGGGTGTGTTTAGGCATATCATATTCTTTTAGGTCTAAACCTTCCATCACACTTTGACTTAGAAATTTCATTCTTGACTTTGAATCTTCAATTTTATTTGCTAGGTTATCTTGGAAAATTATTTCTTGAAGCTCATAGGAGTCATCATGATAATAATTAATAAAATAGGGATGACATGTAATCTAATAATCTTATTAAGGAAGGGTGTAAGGGACTTGTAAAGGATCAACTTCATATTCAACTTCACACTCCTTAATAATGCTTCTATACTCTTTCTTTCCCCATGATTCCACTATCTTACTCCAGCTTAGGATGATAGGATTAGAAGTCTTCTCTTGAGGTGGTGATGAAATTTTATTAGTGGGTGAAGTGTTCAAGAAAATTGTAATCTCCTTAGGATTGATTTCTCCACCTTGTCTCCAACTTAGAATCTCATATCTAGATGTCTTCTCTTGAGGTGGGGATGTAATGGGAGAGGGAAATGAGGGATTATATTCCACATATTTTTTTGATGATAAGGATTGATTCATATATATATTATCCAACTCAATCTACCTATCAATATTAGCTTCAAAAATAAGGTTTCCCTTTTTAACTTTATCTTCTAACTGATTGAGAAAAGTATGACCTTGATAAGCTTGATTGGGTTCATCAGTAGGAGTCAAATAGGACTGGTAGAAATCTCAAGGAAGTGGATATGAAGGTTGTTAGGTTTGGTGAGGTTTTCTTTAATGAATTCTTATCCTATACTCTAAGGAATAAACTAAGCCACTCACATCTAACATCTCACTTGTGATCCTTTTCCAATTGGCTCTCCCAATAGGTGCCCTTTCTCTTTTAAACAACTCTAATGAATCTCTCACCTTATGAATAAGATGACTAGGAACATCTATACCATATACCTTTTGTGTTTCAAGATCTAACATGTACCTTACATATCCTAAAATAGTTTTCTTGAAGGATGTAATGGACTGAGTTGAGAAGTGGGTAGATTGACTAAGAGGAGCAAGACATTAAGAAGGCTAGCTATAAGACTAATACACTTCATGAATGGGATGATAATATTCATGTTGGAGCTATTACACTTTATGATATGGCTGATTAAGAAATTTTTCTTGTTGATAGGAAATGCCATAAACTTGAAATGTCTCACCAGTTTATGTAAAGTAGTACTCAATACCAATGTCAGCCATGAAAATTCATTAGGAAGCAAAAACACAAGGAATGGTTATCAAAAAAATTCAAAAAGAATACCTAGGCTCATTTACTAGCTAATGTAACTTTGAAGTTTCCATTGATGCTTCAATAGATTCCTCCAAAGGATGATTGTGTAATGATAACACCAAAAATCATTCAACTTCTTGGACCAAGAGTCCCACCAGGCATTCCAAAAACTATTGTCACTTGGATTTGAACCCTTTTAGGAGATGTCTAAGCTATCTTCATCCGAGTGGAAAAATTCTAACTCCCCTAGGCTTGTGGGTAGCCTAAGGATGAGCTGAATCTATAGATATGGTGAGCTCCCTTAGTGTACCACTTTGGATCACAACTACACCTAAACATTGGTGACGGGAAAAGGAGAGAGAAAATTGAAAGCAAAATATCCTAAGGGAGGTGATACACCAAATAATTTTTTGACTTATAACTAGTTTCATGTTACACATGAAACCAAAAGACTGATAAAACATACACTTCTCCAATTTGCATCATCTCACATCGATATTACATTATGAGGTTATGGATAAATTTTTAGGCTAGGAAGACTAGAAAAGAGGCCTTGAATTACACTAGTGAATAAACTAACTCACTCAACCTTAACATTTCCTAGAATATTTCACATTCCCTTTAAGAAGAATCTTTAAAACTATAAATAAGATGAAAGAATGAGATAACATGCTAATGAATCCATAGTATTCAGTAAGCTAGATCTAACATGAAAGTAAAACACACTAAGAATAGTCATGAAGAGGTAAAAATTAGTAGTCTTATTGATTAAATGTTATGTAAATGAGTAGGGCTTTGCCATACTCAGGTGGAACATAATTTTAAATGGCCAAAATGGCTAGTTCTTATAGAAATTGAGAGCGAGAGGAGAAGAGATAATTCCAAAGATCACAAAGACACTTGTCAAGATAATAAAAGTAGTTACTTATGAATGATAAGAGGATGTGAATGAACCATTCAAGGTCAAGAACTACAAGTGTCCATCTAAGTCATAAAACTCATTAAAAATGGCATGAAACTCCTTATTCTTGCTCAAAAAAGTTCCTTCATTATTTAGACCTATTTAAACATCCCAAAACTAATTTATACCTATTTTAACGTCCCAAAAGAGGAATTCAATGGCACTAATGAATATACTAACTCACTCAATCCTTGACATTTTCTACGGTCCTAACCTATCACATGTATGAGGATAGGAATATTTGACTTGTGGCTTACTTATCCCTCTTTGATGTTATTTAATATTTCTTGATGCATTCATTTGGTTAGTAGGTCGGCCTATGGAGTAACCATTACCTAGATAGACTATATATAGGAGGTAGTGGGTAATTGTTTAACATCATATTGTGAATTATACTCTTATTGAAGCTTGTGGAGGTTGTCCCTTAGAAGTGGCTTATCTATTATCATATATTTATATATATTTTAGCCATATTTAGATCTAATTCTACTATTATACTTTATTCTTGAAGTAATTTCATTACAAGTGGTATCAGAGCCTCCACCTAGGTTCAAGTCACAGAGTAGGTGGCTATGCCAGCATGGTAGTGTTCATCTAAGGCTCATACATGTAGGGATTTTGTGGTATGGGTGAAAATCTAGCCCAGAATCTAGGCTTCAGACGTATGGTGGGATGTTATGATCTTGATGGGTAGATTTCACTAACACCTTGAGGTTTTGGTGTAGTGGTTTGTTACATGTAATCATTCAAATCATCCAGCTAACACTATTACATAGCCCCATTAGGTTGGTTCTCCCAACCAATCTACTTCAAATATAACTATAGTGCCACAGAGGAACCTATTACCAAAGGTGGATATGCACAAATTTGATGGAAAAGATCCACTTAATTGGATCAACCAAATGGAGAATTTTTTTGATCTACATCAGATCCTAGTTGTATAGAAGGTTACCGTGGCATCCTTGTATCTTGAACTTGATCAATTCATTTGGTATTGATGGTTTTGTGCTAAAAAAGAAATGACTCTTAATGTCACTTGGTCAATTTTTACAGAGGAGCTTCAATTACACTATGGCAAGAGTGTGATAGAGAATTACTTTAGCCAACTAGCAAAATTGTGATAGACTGGCTCTATCAAGGATTATATTCATCTTTTTCAGAACCTATCCTTACTTGTGAAGATAATTTATATGGAGAACTTGAATGACCTATTTTTGGGTGGACTCAAGGACCACATTCAACATGAGGTACATATGTTTAATCCACTTAAGATTTATGATTCTATTATCATGGCACGCAACGCTGAGGAAAAATTCATAGCCAACAAGAAGAAGCCATTCACTCACTTCAAAGATCATAGCATGTTGACACCAACATTTCCTACACCTGCCAGATTGACCCCATAACAAATTGAAGAGAAGCGTGTAAAAGGATTATGTTTCAATAGTGACAATGAGTGGAGCAAAGGTCATAGGTGTGCTGAGAAGAAATTATTCTACATTGAGGGATCCAATGAAGATGAAGAAGAAGATGATTCCTCTAATGATGATGAGGAAGAGATAGAGGAGGTACCTAAAAATTCCCAACCTACAATCTCTTAGCATGCACTTACAGGTATTAGCACTCAACAAATTCCTAAGGTGGTGGGTGTCCTCAAGAAATAGAAGGTGATAGTGTTGATTGATTCAGGAAGCACACATAACTTCATCAACCATAAGTTGGCCACTCGATTGAAATGTTTCATCTACCTAGCACTAAAATTTCAAGTCATGATTATAGATGGTGGCATAATTAATCGTTCAAGCAAATGCCGTAGTATTAAGGTTGCTATGGGTGAGTACAATCTAGATTCTCTTATGTTTTCTATTCCCATGGATAACACAGACATTGTTTTGGGAGTCTAATGGCTCAAAACCTTGGGTACCATTGAGATGAAATTTAAAGAACTATTCATGGAATTTCATTCTAAAGGTAGAAAAATTGAACTATGTGGATTACAGGAAAAATATCCATAATTGGTTAGTTCACATTAGATGACCAAGATACTAAAAAAGGGGGCAAAGGGAATTATTTCATGATTATGTTCCATATAATTTCAACCCACACATGCATCTACACATCCTAATCTACAAATGATTCTTGATGACCACCAATCTATTTTTTGGGCCATGCCAAAAGGACTACCACCGAAAATAAAAAATGATCATGCCATTCAACTGATTCCAAGGAGTTAACCACCAAATATTAAACCATATAGATATCCATATGTAAAAAAGAGTGAAATCAAAAAAATGGTCCATAAGGTGCTGGAGGCAGGGATCATCGGGCATAGCCAAAGTGCATATTCATCACTAGTTGTCATGGTGTGAAAGAAGGATGACAAATGGAGGATATACCTAGATTATAGGGAACTCAACAAGTACACCATAAAAGATAAGTTTCTTATTCCCATAATTGATGATTTACTTGATGAGTTGCATGGTGCTAATTATTTCACAAAATTAGACCTTCACTCAGGGTACCATAAAATTAGAATTAAGGATGATGATGTTCATAAAACTACTTTTAGAACACATGAGGGCCATTATGATTTTTTGGTAATGCCCTTTGGTCTTACAAATGCACCATCTACTTTTTAGAGCTTGATGAACACTATTTTTATGCCTTTTTTAAGGAATTTTGTGTTTGTTTTCTTTGATGACATATTAATTTATAGTCAGACATGGGAAGCACATCTGCAACATGTGAAATAGGTGTTGATAGTTTTGGAAAAGCATCAGCTTTATGTGAAGCCATCCAAATGTGCTTTTGTAGTACAAGAGGTAGAGTACCTAGGTCACATTGTTTCCCATGAAGGTGTCAAAGTTGATCCCCAAAAGATCAAATCTATGATGGAATGTCCCATTCTAAAAACTCTTAAAAACATCAAAGGGTTCCTAGGACTAACAGGTTACTACCAAATATTTATGAAAGGTTATGGAAACATAACAGCTCCACTCACTACATTTCTAAAGAAGGATGCCTTATATTGGAATGATGATGCCACCAAAGCATTTAAGAAACTAAAAGTAGCTATGTGCACCAGTCCAATTTTAACTACTCCATACTTTTCAAAGACATTCACTATTGAATGTGATGCTTCTAGATCTGGGTTAGGAGTGGTACTAATGCAGGAAGGAAGACCCATTGCATTTTAGAGTTGTCAATTCAAAGGTAAGAATCTACAAAAACCTATTTATGAGAAAGAAATGATGGCTATTCTTCATGCAGTTAACACAATAGAGGCCCTATCTAATGGGTAGACACTTTAAGGTGAAAACTAAATATGATAGTCTCAAATACTTTTTGGAACAAAGATTATCATCTGAGGAACAACAAAAGTGAGTAACCAAAATGTTGGGTTATGATTTTTAAATCATCTATAAGATATGTAAAGATAATGTAGTAGCAGATGTACTATCCAGATGAGATACATCCACATAAGCATTACTTTGTGCAATATCCATATTACAAGTAGATTTGGTGGATGAAGCTAGATTAGATTGGGAGCAAGACAAGGATACATAGGTTTTGATTCAAAATCTCTAGCAAGGTAATTTAGGCTCTAAAAAATTTAAATGAAAAGGTAATGTCTTATGGTATAAGGGTAGATTATACTTGTGTAAAAATTCAGAGGTTAAGCATAAGATTCTTGTAGATTTGCATGCATCTCCAATTGGGGGACACTCAAGGTTCTTGAAAACATATAAAATAATTAAGAAAGAATTATTTTGGGAGGGACTCAAGGGAGATGTACAAAATTTTGTGGAACAATTCTTGATATGCCAATAGAATAAAGGTGAGATAATTAAGACCCTAGGTATGTTACAACCATTATCAATTCCTAGTCAAACATGGGAGGAGGTTTCCATGGACTTCATCACAGGGTTGCCTTGTTCTGAAGGTAATAATTTTATCTTGGTCATTGTGGATAGGCTTACAAAATATGCCCATTTTTATGCTCTCTCATACCCATTTTTAGCAAGTATAGTAACAACTATTTTTCTAGATGCAATTCTAAAATTACATGGAACCCAAAAAATAATTGTAAGTGATCATGATCTTATTTTCACTAGTAATATTTAGACTAAATTATTTTCTTGTTTGGGTACTTAGCTAGCTCATAGCTCATCTTACCACCCCCAATCTGATGGACAACCAAAAGTGGTTAACAAATGTTTAGAGGGGTATCTCTATTGTTTTGTATCAGATAAATAGGAACATTGGGTTAAATAGCTACCACTTGCAGAATGGTGGTATAACACATCTTTCCATACCTCTTCTAAAATGTCTCCATTTATAGCACTATAAGGTTACCATCCACCTTCCATCACTTTTTCATTAAAGGTGCAAACCAAGGTTTGAAATGTGGAGGAGCACATTGAACATCAGTAAGAGGTTTTGGCTAGTTTGAGAGAGAATTTTGCCTTGACACAAAAAAAGATGAAGAAACAAGTAGATAAACACTATAGTGAGCAAAATTTTGAGGTGGGTGACTGGGTATTTGTACATTTGTAGCCTTGTTAGCAGATGTCCTTGAAGCAACAAAAAAAGGACAACAAAATTGCTCCTAAGTATTATGGCCCTTATCAGGTTCTATAGAAAATTAGAAGTGTGGCTTATAAGCTTTAGTTACCTCATTCATCTCACATACACCTAGTATTTAATGTTTCATTTTTGAAGAAGGTCATTAGATAGATAGGTTTAGCCCAAATAGAACTCCTAAAACCAGATGAAGAAAGATGAGTCATTTTGGAACCAGAGAAGATCCTCCAAACACGTACTAAGAGGTTGAGAACTAGAGATATTAGGGAATAACTGATCAAGTGGAAGAACCTGAGTAGTGAAGATGCAATTTGGGAAGGTGAAGATTTTTTTCAACAACATCCAAAGTTGTTCAACATTGAGGACAATGTTGGTTTGAAGGGGAAGGGCATGCTACAGCCCTAGCCTATTGCATGTATGAGGATAGGAATAGCCAACTTGTGGCTTACTTATCCCTCTTTGATGTTATTTCATATTTCTCTATGCATTCATTTGGTTATTAGGTTAGCCTATGGAGTAACCATGGCCTAGATAGATTATATATAGTAGGTAGTGGGTAATTGTTTAGCATCATATTGTGAATTTTGGTCTTAATGAAGCTTGTGGAGGTTTCCCCATCGAAGTGGCTTATCTATTATCATATATATGGATATATTTCAGTCATATTTGGATCTAATTATACTATTATACTTTATTATTAAAGTAATTTCATTACAACATTTCCTAGAAAACTTCACATGCCATGCAAGAAGAAACTTTCCAACTACAAACAGGGTGAAAAAGTGAGACAACATGATAAGGAATCCATATTTTTCATTGAGAAAGTTACATAATACAAGTAAACACACCATAATAGTCATAGAGAGGTAAAAATCATTAGTATTATTGATCAAATTGTATTCAAATGAGTAGGGATTTGCCATACTCAAGCGGATCATAAGTTATAATGGCCAAAATGGCTAGTTCTTATAGAACTTGAGAGAGACCGAGGAAAATATAGAACTCTAAGGGTCATATAGAAACTTGTCAAGATGAGAGAAGTAATTAATTTTTAATGAGAAGAGGATGTGGGATGAACCATGCAAGGTTAGAAGGAACAAGTGGCTCCACAAGTCATGAAACTCTTGAAATGTGGCATGAAAGTTCTCATTTTATCTCAAAAAACTACCTTTATGATTTGGACCTCTTTAAACATCCCATAAAATATTATTGATATGTTTAATGATTATAATGAAAGTGAGGGGTTTGAAACATTCCTCTTCATGCATTAGTTGTAGGCTTGCTCATTTAGAATCATTGGAAAAGGAGCTATCATTTCTTGCACTCTAAGAAATTCCTCTTTCATGCACCATGCACACTTGGCTTCCAAAAGGCATTAAAATACATGGGAGGGAGTGTATGACACCTTTCAATACCCTCCATGGCATTAAAAGTATTAGGACAACCTTAATATCAATTCCACTTGAATTTTTCACACTTCTCACTAACTTGGTCACTATACCAATTTTAACTAGCTGAGATGAAGTTATTTGGTTGAAGACTTATGAGTTTATTTGAAGAACTAAATGGACATGAGGGTTTATACCAAGTATTAATCCTTCTCCAAAAGTTGGTTTCATCTTTAAAATCCTCTTAGAACCTACAAAATATGAAAATTAGTCAAAAGTACCTTATTTTATACCCTATTTGTACAATTCTATACAACTAAAAAGTACCAAAGGGAGCCTAAAAGATTCCTATACAATTTTTTATCATCAAAATACTAAAACTATTTTATTAGAGTATCTTGCTAGCTTCATCTTCCCAATTGGATCACTAATAGGGTTTAAAAGGGTTTTGAGTAGTTTTGACTCCTAATCTTTGTTCATTAAGGTCAGACATTGTATTTTTAAACTAATTCCAAAAAATTGATCCTAACGACTCCATCTAACTCCCCCAAACTTCCTTGACCTCCATGCAAATCCTTGAAGGAGATGTGAGCACTCCAAGTTAGGCCATTAAGCTTGTCTCTCTATTTATTACATGCTTAAGTTGGTTTTTGAGCCAAAATTAAACCTTTCATAGTTTCCTCTACATATTACCAGATTAAACACATCTTTTATGATCCAAAAAACATGTCTTAATGGGTTTGAATACATATTTCATGATATAAGTGTGAATGACCCTCATTTAGATACTAGGCCTAAACCACATCTGATAGGCATGCATGCAACCTTTGTGTTCTAATCCATATTATTTGACTTATATTCATTTAATAATCTTAGATATGTCTATTAAAAACTCAAAAACATGTTTCAATAAGGTGGAAATCTAACCTCATGCTAAAAATGGTTTTGACCTTTCATTTGGGCACTAGGCCAAAACCTGCTAAGTAGGCTTGACTGCAACACTAGCCAGATATACCACTTTATTGAATTTAACCCTTTTGTTATTGGTTGATAATATTTTTATAGATGATATAAAACCTATAACACCTTTTATCAAGGTCAAAACAACTCCTAGTTCATTGATTTATACACTTTTCTCTAAACCTGCTAGTTTTGCATAAAGGGAAATACCCTCTATCTAAGAAAAAATAGATGGTACTTTCCCTATTTTCTTAGAAAAAATGTATATTATATGTCATTCCTAAATTTATAATGGGTTTTATACTAATTTTTATCCCTTGATTATATGATTAGGTCCTTCAATCCCTTAGAATTCTAAAATACACCTATGCAAAAAGGAATATCCATAGTGTTTTAGAGTATAGGCCGGGTATGGCACTTAAAAAGGTCCTCTATATATTATAAATCCATATTCAAAATATTATATAATATTCCATGTTCATGATGTATGTGTTCCAATCCCCATTCAGCACTCTGACCCCTCATCCTCTTCCAAAGTCTAAAACAAACTATGTGAAATGGAGTGTATGTAGTGTGTTCCTACAATGGATTGTGTATTAAATAATTGAGATCCTTTCCATGGTATTTTCATATTTTATGAGGGTTTATAAATTATATAAAAACCCTAAACAAATTATTTCTAGTAATTTCATTACCACCATCTTCTACATGCCACTTTATATCCTTTACTGATCAAGACTATGTGTCCCTGCCTGACTGTACTTCAATAAATATTGTAGGTAGTTGTGCTTAGATGAGGATTATATATAGTGTTTAAAACCTTGACATAGTATCTTCAGAATATTTAATATTTTTTTAGATCCTTTTATTAATATTTTATAGGCATATACCTTATAAAAATATTCCCTTTGCTCTATGCATGGTCCAAACTATATACATAGATTTTAACTCTATTAGCCTATTTTAGGAGGTGCCTATAAATGGTTTAGGGTGGGCCAAATTTTGAAATAAATGCACGACCCTTTTTAAACCTTATAATATATTTTAGTATTTTTTTATACCTATTGTTTACCTTTTTGAGCTATAAACACCTTAAGGAACCCAATTGACTTGCTCTCTACCCCTCACAATCAACTACAATTGATTTATGTGGTCCTATAGATGTTTTATATGATCTAGGCCTTGAATATTGAAAATAAAACCTATTTTAATTTCATAAATCCATATTATAGTTACACTTATTCATTTTTTCCTTAGATTGAAGTCTATCCTCAAGGTCTTTATCCCAAAATTCATGGTGACCCTACAGCTAGCCTGTATGTGCATCTTTTATAATGACAAAGAGGTTTATAGGTGATGTAGTGATAAAAATAAGTATATAAACTTCCTTATATAACATCTATTCCATAAAATTTATTTCTAACCCTCTATAATCATAAAACATAAGGTCATGGTCTAATATGCAACTTTGGATGAAGAGTCACCTTAGGCTCAAGACTATAGATATCAATGAAGAAAAATAGTGTTCAGAGGGCAAATTTGAGCTTATTAATAACTAACATCTATCTTATTTATACCCTTAAAAATTTTCATAGGTATTCTACATGATAGAGGCTAAAATTTTGGGTCATTTATAATCATTGGATGTCTTTGAAATCATGATACAAGATATTAACAAAACCCCAAGGGACTCGATTTTGTACTTTTAGGGAAAGGAGTCCCTAAATCTCAATTTTCATCCTTTGGAGGTGGTTTTAAACTTTTTTTATCCATATATCACTTAAAACATGTATTTTAGGATCCCTTTATCATGTAAGGACTCCAATTAGGGTTCCACCAAATGGCTTAACACTTTATTGATATCTCAGTCCCTTGTTTAGTCCACTTGTAGATGACTATTTACAAATATAGGTAGTGAGTTTAAAATTTAGATAGTGAGAAAAATAACATGTTGGTGATCACATCAAAACCTTTACCAAATTTTCAAATTGAATTATAAAAATACTTAAAGATTGAATCATCTCCCAAATTTTTCACCTTTAGCATGATGTCATCATGAGAGGCTATAGATGCACTATTAGGTTGTATATAGGTAGTGAGTAGAAACAATCAACATAATTAGATAAATATGCATTTGAAATTAACTAATATCCCTTAATGGAATTTAAATATAACATAAATTTGTTTAAAATTTTGAAATAAGAACCCATGCTCCATTTCAATGTTTATCTCATGAGATTTTTGTACACATTCATTAATGGTTATTTGACTGTGATTGCTGCATATGAATATAAACTCATGGAAAATTATTTGAATAATGTAGTATTATATTTAAATGGAATAAATATCACATTAAAAAACATGTGAAAGGTCTTATCACAACCCTCTAAATTTAGGATCAAACATGAAGAACTTGAAAATGGTGAAAAACTACTTGCAACACAGAATGATGCTTCTCTTGAAACCTTGATGTACTTGACCTTTAAAAGCACCTTTATACAAAAAATTATAATGGTAATAATTTAATTAGGTAGTAAATATCATATAGAAACAACATCAAAAAGTGGATTGTATAAAAACTACCCAAACTAAAGCAAAACATATAGGGTGGAAAGATTAACAAGTAGAAAAATGTAGTCAACTTTATGAAGATGGTTCATAAATAATAGGCCACCATTATTAGAAAAAAAATTATGTAAATTATTATCTCTGAGTTTAATTTAACCTCCCAGTGTCATTTGACCTGTAAGTTCTCTAACTGTTCGTATTAAGTACAAACCTGAAGACTAGTTTATGTGCCTAGAAATGTGAAAAAGGTATAAAATGGTTTCAGGACTTTTTATCACTTTGAAATAATGTATATAACTGATATGGAACTAATTAATCTGAAGAGTCATCTCATTAACTTCTCCCACATGTAAAACTCTCCCATAGTCTGTTCAAGTGCCAAACTTCTTCTTTTTCCTTTCATAACTGCTCTTTCTTCTAAATAACCTACCACTTTTTAGTTTTGATAGTTGATTAAGACCTCTTAGGACACATTTCACATTACATAATCTTTTTTAACATTCAAAGTTCCTTATGAGTTCATAAAAATCATTTAATGCCCATTTATGACCACCAAAATGACTCAAAATGATAAATATACTAAAATACTAATTGACCAAGGCTAATATATCATTAAAGACATCAATTAACCTATAAAATACTCCAAGATAAAGTATTAAACCCATAGAAACACCTAAAAATCAATTTTTTATCTATAGGTATCCCAATTTGAATTTCAAGGTCAAATTTGGTCAAAATTTACCACTTGAATTAATTCTTCCTAGTGAGGTTAGTCAGGGAATGTGCTATTTTTTCTATTTTTCTTACAACACTTATATAAAAACTTACCAATCCTAGGAAACCAAAAAGTTTCTTATGAAACTTTGGAATAGATTTTAGTGTATTTAAATACTCATATAATGTTTTATGGTTTAAAATGCACTTATAATATTAATTTTAAAATTGTATACATAATAATTGGTGTATAATTAACCATGTCCTATTAATATAGAAGAGTATCAACTACATAAATAACTAAATTAGATTCAATTATTAATAAGAAAAAAATTCATTTAAAGAAGAATTTTTATACAACCATCAACTTAGAAAAAATCTCTACACCCTATCCACCCCCACCTCATCAAGGAAAATAAATTTTGAATTCAAAAATCAACAAAAAGAGTTGTTAGTTTTTGGGTAAACTAGTCAATGCTAAACATTGATATTTCAAGAAAATGTCATACTTGGAAGAAGAAATGAAATAATTGTACATCCATACCTAAAAAAAAAGAGTAGTACTTTATAAAACAATAGCTATATCACCTATGTTTAAATGTACTTTGGGTTCAATGTCCTCTCACGATGTGTTACATGAAGGCTATATGTTGTACACTCTTGTCAAAACCTAAAACACTAATATTTTTGTGGGAAACTCTAGTCATATAGTTTTTTAAGGTGAAGAGTCTTCTAAGATGGAAAAAAACATATTAAAATAAATCCAAGCTCTAGAATTATTTTATAACCTCATATCCATATATCATACCACACAATCAAGTGAATGAAAAATTGTTGAGTTTATACCTATCGATGTTGTCATTATAAATGTAAAAGACTAGTCTACTATTATAGCTACTAGCAAGGTTTATCATCAATAAATATTGTACAAATTTTACAACTTTGTATTAACTCAACCTTCATAGATCATGATTTCACAAGAAAATTACTTGAGTAAACTTCTTAATAATAGTTTTGTTCATCTAAACTATCATTCATTATAAGACCTTACCTTAGTAAATGTATACATGGGCTACGATGACCTACAACTATCATTTTTCTCTCAATAAACTAGGACATGAAAAAGGTCAATAGAATAGATCTTTTTTATATTTGGATGATTAGGTAAGGACGAAATAGTTATTTGTATATATCATAGGGTAACCTAGAACTCAAATGTTAAGAGAAAAGGGTTCCAAATCCTAAAACCATGACATAAGGATGTAACTCTCACTAGATCTAAACAAAGGTAAATATTTATAAACTATGATTTTAATTATGAAGGTAAATTAAATGGTTGAAAATAGGTAAAAAAATCAATTAAAATAGGATTTATAATGGTTTTAAATGGGTAAGGTGCAATAGTCAAATAAATGGGGGTATTTGAAGCCTAAAGTGATTAATGGCAAGTCTATCCTAAACAAGAATAGAACACATATAATCGCTATGAAATAAAAAAATCAATATATAATATAATAAATAAATAAAGGAAAGAGTGTAGGGAAATAAATACTTAACTTGGGGTGGACCCATCAACACCTTAATCTACCCCTTGGCTCAAGTAGAGATTTTTAAGATAATGTTGTAGGTTCAAGAATTCAAATGGTTAGATGAAGACTTATATATCCTTAGGCATTACAAATGACTCCTTGTATTGATATTCAATGAGACCATAATACAAGACTTCCAAGATAATTTTATAAATTATTAACTCTTCCAAATACTTCTTTAGGTCATAAATGTTAGTAAAAGTAGTGTATGAATGTGATATGATATTATATGAATTAAATGTAACCCCTAAATATATTATTCCAATACCCAAAACCAATGCTAAAATTTAATATCATGATATATGTTAGTATGATAAAAAAATTTAGGATGTTGATTGACACTATATAGTATCAACCAAGCCAATATAGTAAAAATTTCAAAAAGTACACTCAAAACTATATTAAGATGGTTGATACAATAAAAGAAGGATAAAAGTAAAAAATAAATGGTACTAACCAAATTGAAACCATAGGATATAGGGAAGCTATAAAATTTATATAGGAAGTAGATAAAAGGGATAAATAATTATAGTAAATCAAACTAATATAATTTATGATGTAATCAAGATAGAATGCCAACAACACTTGCAAAGCACCACAATCCATTCCCACACCATTCTCGGTGCACCTTTTAAGGCATGCACTCAATGAGATTGATGCATTGATAATTTATTGTAAGAGAAAGCATCAGTAAATAATGAAGTGAAAAATATTATGTGTATACATATGTCCCACCCTAATTTTATCATGTGTCATAATGGTATAATTTGAGATGGTTATTTGGGAAATAAAAATAAATAGAATAATAAACTTAAATGATGAAAGAATTGAAATTTAAAAAAAATGAAAATATGTACCTTCACTAACATTGTTGATTTTAAATAATGTTGTGTATGTCATATGTGATAGAATGCTCCTCATGATACTAATAAGAGGTAAACCTAAAAAGTAAAATAAAATAAAATTCTAAATTTTTGTGAAAAAAATTATTAGCACTTGAAAATATGTTTCTCATGAGGATTCTAAGGTTTCTTTCAGTTCATGATAAGTAACTAAATAAATATATGGTTAGAATATGGAATCTCACAAAAAATAACTAGAATATATAAATTCTTAAATTTGTACTATAAATGGGTGAAAACTATCAATTTGTGAATTTGTTATTTTTGGAAAACCTAGAGCTCTATGTAGCCAAATTTAGTGATTTAAGAGATGATGGATCATAAATGAAGAAGTATACGTGTTATGAGATGTATCCTAACTATACCTAGAGAATTATAGGTAGATTATGCATTTATTTTTTAATATCATTTTTGGATAAAATAAATATAATAAGAAATCTAGGTGTTAGGGAAAATTCATGTAATGCAATTTTCCCAAAAAGCATCAAATGAAGCTAAAAATAGTGTGGATAATGGGTAATTAAAAAATAAAATAAAATAGGGGAAAAGGCATTTATTAGGGGACAAGGAAATAAATCACAAACCTTGGATATTTATACCATCTAGGCTGATACTATTTATAAGGGGAATGTAAAATTCAGGGCTGATATTGTAGGTTATGACCAATGTAGTATAAATTTTAGAAACTGGCCAATACCATATGCTATAACTAGTAACGTTAGGAGATATGTATGGTCAATGAACTTTAACACCTAGCTAATATAGTATATATACTAAACATGGATAGTAACATAGGATATATCTAATATAGTAGGATAAATAGGTGTTTGGTACTACATGGTATGGTTGATATAGTAGATTGAAGTGTTAGTTGATATTGTATGGCATAGATGTTGTAGGAGAAATTTATCTTTGAGAGTAATATTAGGTGCTTGGTTAGTGAAGTATAAATTTGATTTTTTGTTTTAATTTTTTAGTTTTGCATTGTGTTTTATCCTTAATTTCAATTTTAGATCAAAATCTAATTGAATACTATGAAAAAGCATCGATGAAATTTAGTTATTGAATATTATAGATAGACTATCGGTGGTAATCAAGTGTGTATTTTTACACTAGGCCTTAGTTTAATTATGAAAATGTGTTAGATTCTACTCATCTTAGAGTTTTTCACCATGTTTTTGGAGTGATGGGAGAAGCTTACTAATGCATTTAGGTGGGTGGTGGATTGGGATATAATTAAGGTGACCATCATATTATAGGATATACATGTGATCCTAGGGATACCTATTATGGGGATTCATATGATGTGTGATACAAAAAAAAGTATGGATGAGTGGTGAGAGATAGTGTGATGGGATAATGGGTTAGATAGGTATGATTAATGTATCCTCATCGTATAATTGCTTTAGGTGATCTTGAGTTTTCAAGATATCCAAATGGAATTGATTTGAACTATATGTGTTATTTCATATGTAATATAGGTTTATACCTATATAAATTTTAGTTATTTATCAATCAATGATAAATTATGTCACTATGTTTCATATAGGAGTTGTGATAAGGGTGTAGCAAGTGCACGATTTCTACAACATTTTGAGTAGGGCCAACATATTTTGGTCTTGATTATAAATTTTTATAGTTGAATTTATGAGAGGTTGATTATTTAAAATCAAGTTGGAATACCTTTATTGAGTATTGTCATTGATGTCAAAATTGCATCTTATGAACGCTGATGTCAAAGGTGACTAAGGATAGTTGGCAGTGTGTGATGTGACAAGGTACATGTAAGAGTGTTATCATGAGAGAAAGATAAAAATATAATTTTAATACAAATAATTTATTATGTTTACATGATTAAAATAATTTTTAATGTTATCATGGAAGGTACAAGTAATTGATGTCAAGTTCATAGGAAGCATAGTCATGACATGAAGAAGTATGTGCATGGTGAAATGAATGAACATAAAAATATAAATGTTTTATGGAATTATTTGAACATGTGAGTAAGGTATATAATCATTCATGAAATTTTTAAGGTAAGCCTATAGGGGTAGTATATTTAGTCTAAATCTACACCCAGACCATTCGTAGACCCTACCTAGCCTAGTGAGGTATGAAGATCAGATTTCAAGCAAAGTATGCACATGAAATAATGGACATAGGCTAGATAAATTTTTTAATGTGTGGAAACAAATTTTTAGGTTGATATTTGATGGAAAAAGGGCATGAATCATTATTTTATGCCTTTTTAATCTTGTAAAATGAGGTACTCAAACATACGAGGCAGTTTCAGTTATTTTTTGGCACATGTAACCTCTACCTAGGAGTTTGAGATACTTAGGAGAGATGGTGAATGATACTATCTAATATAAATAGGAATTAGTATTGGATTCAATTTACATTCCTTTATGAATAATTATTAACATCAAAACATGTGCTAAACCTCCCTAAAACCCCCATAAGAAGCCAATGTGAAATATTTTATTCAAATCAGCTCAAGATGGATTAAAATGCCTAGATAAGCTATTGTATCATGTATTAAACTCTCCCATGTTCTTTTAGCTGGTAGTGTTGGTTAGTCAAATGAGAGATAAAATGTATAGGTATAGTCTTACTTGTCAATAAATTATTATAGTTCTCAAAAGCTGAATTAGTCAAGAAGAAAAAATGGATGGAAAAAGAAAATAAAAACTCAATTTTCATTTTAATTATGTTTTATGGATATGTTATATCCTTTAATTTCTTTAAATTATTCATCCAAGTAAGCCAGTTGTCGACAGACCTAATCTAAAACCCAGGTAGAGATGAAGAGATATATTTGAGTGTTTATACATTATAGATTAATATATAAAGTGCATGGATTTATTTATTAATTTTAATTAATTATAATGCTTTGGAGAATATTTGGAGATTAGTGTATGTGGTGAGAACATTACTCACAAAATGGCTTGTCTGGTTTAGATAGAACTATGAGATATAAGGTCAAGAAATTGGTCTTCAAGACCAATATTTGCCATTAGACCATATGAATTTTCTATTTTAATATGTTATATAGATATATTATAACCATTTGTATTCATAAATATTAATTAAAAGTGTCTACATAGGCATTGGATGTCTAACTCTTTAGGATTAGTTTTTGAGGTGATTTGGCAATTATAAATAAGTGAGTTGTAGAGATGTTATTGAGCCCTTATTTCTTAATTTAAGGTGTTCCAAGAATTTGGTGATGACCATAAAGCCATGGATAATCTATATTCATTTTCAATTTTTAATGGTTGAGTAACTTAATGTTGTTTAAGCTTCATTATTGTAAGACAAACTCTTGAGTTACACATGCCTAATAGGGCAGTTTGTCCTAAATGAGATTTCATGGTATCAATGAAGGATGTAGGTCTAATCAAGCATGTATAAGGTCATAAGATTTCATTGGATAAGTATTTTAATTTCTTTTTGATTTTTTTTAGAAGGCTATGTAGGCCCAATAAGATCAAGTTTTAGCATTAAGAGGATAAACCTAATGCAATTAGGTCTTCATGAGACTTAAAGAAGGAGTAAGGCCTAATTGGGTTATGGAAAACCAAAAGGGGTTAAAATTATGATTAAACCATGTTAATAATATGTCATAATATCTATTATGTGGATATCCAAGTGGTATATGACCATCAGACTAATACATATACAAGGTAGTTTTAGGCTTATCTAAAAGTGAGTAAAGAAGTGTATACATTGAGATTAAGGAGAAGAGAAGGAATAAGTGATCATCATATGATAATTGAGAAACAAATTAACTATAAGTTTATCATAAATTATAGTTGACTAAGTCGGTTTTTAGTCACAAAGGGAGTTTTATCTTCTTAGCAAGTGAGTACTTGCTAAAACATTGGTCAAGTGGGTGCTTGATAGTTTGGGGTTGGTGCTCCAAGTTGAGTTGGTTCTCAATAGAATTTGACCTTTTTAAAACATTTATAGGAATGTATTACAATTGTATAGGTCATAGTGATTTTTATTCCCTTCAAGGTTTTCTCACTCATATTGTTTTATGCTCACTATTTCATGTTTGCGTGATTGGTTCTTGATGTATTGATTAATCACTCCATTCCTTTGATGGTTAATAAAATGTAATGTATTGTTGTAAATTTTTTCTAAGGTCACTAATTCACCCCACATCCTCTCAATTAATTTATATTATAATAATTTTTATCAAATATTGGTTCTTTAAATTAGGCCTGACAACTTAAAGGAGATCCTAGAATCACAAACATGTCTAGTCATCAAGTCCAAGGAGGTTTCTCAACCAACAAGGCCCCTCTCTTCAATGGGACTAAATATGCATATTAGAGAAGTAGAATGAAGACCCATCTAATTTACTCAGGTTATGACATATGTAAATCATTTTTTAATGGATTAAGTCAACCTTTTAGACCATAAATTGATGAAATAGGAAATAATGAAAGAGAAAATAACTCAAAGGTAATGAATGCCATCTTATTTGGTCTTTAAGAGGTATAATTTGTAAAGGTCATGACTTGTGATTTGGATAAATAAATTTGGGAAAATTTTAAAACCATCTACGAAGGAGATACAAAATTCAAGTTGGAAAAATTACAATTCCATCAAAGGTAATTTGAAATTTTTAGAATGAAGGAGGAAGAAAACCTTGCATCTTATCTGTTAAGAGTAGATGAAGTCGTAAGTCTCATCAAAGGTCTAGGATAAAAGTTGGAAGAATCAATAATAATAAAAAATGTATTAATATCGCTAACATCAAAGTTTTATTAAAAAGTCTTTGTTCTGGAGGAGATCAAATATCTCAACAAAATATAGATGGATGAGCTTCATGGCATCTTGACTGCCTATGAAATAAGAACAAGTGATGGAAGAACATCTAAGAAGGAAGATGCATTCAAAGCTGAGAAAAATTTATAAAGTAAAAAGGTCAAGGATGATATTGATAAAGACATTGATGACAGAAAGATGGAATCCATGTTTGTCAAAAAACTAAGGAAAGGATAAGGTAAGTATAAGGGAAAGTTTCCATTTAAGTACTTTAACTTTGGTAAGATTGGTAAATTTGTATCCAAGTGACCCAACAAAGATAAGATTGAGCATGATAGATAGCATGATGAACATCATGGTAAGGATAATAAGTTCTATAAGTTTGATAAGAGAAAAAAATTCTTTAGGAATTGTGAAGGCAAGAAAGGGTCATTCAAGAACAAGAGAAGTTTTTAGACAAAAGAAATAAGTAGATCCTCTGATGTAAGTGATATAGGTATATCTGATAATGATGATGACAATGTTGATCATGATAGCAATGAAACTATATTCATGGCCATAGAAATAGAAAATTAAGGTTGTTTAAAAGAGAAAATACTTATGAAGATGAATAATTAGATGAAGAAGAGGCTAAAGTTAACCTTGAGGTAAAATTGGTGGGTACTCTATAGGATTTGAAGTTCTAAATAAGGAAGAATCAAAAACTCAGATCATTGGTTAAGGGTTATGAGGAATAAATCAATATATTTGAAGAGATACTAAGTAAAAACACCAATGAACATGAATATATCATTAAATAGTTGTAAATTAAGATTAATATTGTTACTAAAAGTCTTAATACCAAGGAAGAAGAATGCACCAAGTTTAGAATAGAAATGGAGTCCCTGAAGGCAGAATTGTATCAGACAAAAATAAAATTAAAGACATGTCAGAAATTTCAAATAAACACTAAAATTCTTAGTGATATTTTGAATAGTTAGAAGTTTCCTCATGATAATACAGGTCTTGCTTTAAAATAATACTAGAAGGAAATTAAGGAGAGTTAGACCTAAAAGGACAATGGACTATCAAGAAGTGATGGTACTAACAGAGTTAAGACCCATGTAGAAACATTTAAATCTAAGATCTAAATTTAACACCAATAAGTCAAAAAGAATGTAACTCTTTCAAGAGACAACAAAGGTAGAGATGCATCATTATACAATCATAAATAGACAAGTCCTATCAAACAAACAAGGTATGTGAATTATTTAAATGGTTACTATTTCTCATGCAATCAATATAGACATAGAGCTATGGAATGTAGACATCATACTAGAATCAATTCCTCATGGAGCAATAAGATGAATGTTCATTTAAATAATAGAATTATAATTTTATGATACAACTATAATCAAAGAGTACATATTACAAGGGATTGTAAGATGAGGCATATAAGGAAGATCAATCTAGATAAAAAATTATAGTCATGCCACATGGAAATGGATCAAGAAATCAGACCCTATGAATAAGGTGAAGGAGGATAAAAATACTAAAGGAAAATAATATATGATAGCTAAAACTAATTTTCACATCCAATATGAAGACTTTAAGTGGTATATATATAGTGATTTCTCAAGGCACATGATAGGGGACAAGGGTAAGTTCATTTAATTAAATAAGAATGTTATAGGGATAGTGAGATTTGGAGATAGCACAACTAATAATATTGTTGGTAATGGTATCTTGATTTTAGACAATGGGAAGACCAATATAGAGAATGTGTTATATGTGGAAGGATTGAAACATAACTTACTTAGAGTAAGTCAAATGTGTAACTAAATACACATACTAACATTTCATGGTAGAGGGTGTGATATAAGAAAATCCAAATCAAGAAGGATAATTTTTAATGTTAAGAGGATTGAGAATAATCTATATGTATTGAATGAGATCAAGGAGAGGTGATTTATCAGTAATATGGATGAATTTTGTCTATAGAATAGAAGTTTGGGCCACCTAAACTTTGAAAATATGATTAAAATCATCTCTTAAGAAGTTTGTGAAGAATATGCTTAAAATCACCAAACCTACAAATACACTTTGTAAGGCATGTCAACATGGTAATAAAACTATGAGGAGGTTCAAGTCTAAGGATTATTATTCTAAAATACCTTTATAGTTAATAAAAACTAATATTTGTGGACCTATAAGAATCCAAAGCATTCAAGGAGATATGTATTTCATGTTTCTCATAGATGACTACACAAAAATGACTTGGGTAGCATTCTTGAAAGAAAAGTCAAAATCTCTTGATAATTTCAAGGCATTAAATGATCTATTTAAGAATGAAAAATATTTAAATATGAAATTCCTAAGATCATATATAGGAGGATATTTTTTGTCTAATTAATTTGATATCTTTTGTGAGGTATATGGGACAAAGAGACAATTTTTAGTAGTTAGGACACCTCATCAGAATGGGGTAGTAAAAAGAAAGAATATAAAAACCCAAAAAATGGAAAGGACTATGCTAAATGAATCAAGATTATTTGATGGATACTATAGAGAGGAAATGAGTAATTTAATCTACATTTTGAATAGAGGACAAATAAGGATTAATGTAAATAAAACCCCCTGTGAATTATAGAAAGGTAGGCCTACTAATATGGAACACTTTAGAGTGTTTGGAATCAAATGATTCATCAAAATATATGAGGAAGACTTAGGTAAGTTTGATTCAAGCTATAATAAATCAATATTCTTATGATACTCATCATTAATCTTATCCTATAGATTCTATAATAAGAGGTTACAGAAGATAGTGGAAAACACAAATGTGAAGATGGACAAGACTAGTTATAGGAAGTCATACTCTTAATCAAAGGATGCATCAGATAATTTGGACTTAAAGAATGAATAGAGTCAAATGAGGAAGAATAAGAAGTTGAAAAAAGACAAGATTCAAAAGGCCCCTCAATACAGATTTAGAGAAACCATCCTAAATCATAAATCATTGGCAATAAGGATGCAGGTATGCAAATAAGGAGAAAGATGGTAAGTAACCTAAATCAAGATATTGTTAATCTATTTTTTAATATTGAACCTAGGAACCTTATATAAGCAAGAGAATACAAGTTTTTTATGTATTGTGAATGAGGATCTAGACAAAATAGAAAATAATGAGACTTGGGAACTAGTTCCTAGGCCTAAAGACAAGAATGTCATTAGCACAAAATGGGTGTTTAGGAATAATTTGAATGAAAATGGAGAATTAACTAGGAACAATGATATATTGGTATGTAATGGGTATGCATAAGTAGAAGGGGTAGACTTTGAGGATAATTTTTCTTCAATATCAATATTGGATGCTATCAAATTATTCCTAGTATATGCAAGCTTCAAAGGGTTCAAGGTATATCAGATGGATGTGAAATCATCTTTTTTTAATGGGGAATTGAAACAAGAGGTAAAAATAGAGAAACCTTACGTTTTATCACTATCAAGTATTAAGTAATATTTATGTAGATTGAAAAAATCACTTTATGGTCTAAAGCACTCTCTTAGAGCTTAGTACACTAGATTGGACAAGTACCTATTAGACCAAAGTTTTAGGAGAGGATTTTTAAATAGTAATGTACATAAAGATTAAAAAATGATCATTAGTGGATAGTGGTTATATATTTGTATGACATCATATTTTGTGTAAATAGTGAGAGTATGACTAAGGCTTTCATATAAGTAATGAAGAAAGAGTTTGAGATGTCCATATAGGGAGAACTATCATTCTTCATTGGGTTACAAATCATTCAATCATAAAGAGGTATATTCATTTAACAATCTAAGTACATAATAGAGATGTTGAATAAATTTGAGATGAAATATTACAAGGTAGTTATCACACCTATGATCACAGGGTATAAGTTAAGCAAAGACAATGAATATCTAAAGGTCAATCAGATATCATACAAGTAATAGGTATGTTTTTTGTACACTGCTACCTCTAGACCTGATAGCATGCAAGTAATAGGTATTATGGGAATATTTCAAGAAAATACAAAGGAAAATCATTTGAAAGTAGTCAAAAGAATACTTAGGTATCTCAAGGGGACTATGTAATTTAGGTTGTGGTATCCAAGGAATAAGGAGTTTGATTTAGTAGCCTATATAGATGTAGATTAGGTAGGGAGTCTAGATTATAATAAGAGCACTAATGGTTAATATTAGGATAATTCCTAGTGTCATGGATAAGCAATAAGTAGTCATCAATGTCATTGTATACTATTGAGACTAAGTACATTGTAACAAATTCATGTTGCACTCAAGTCCTATGGATGAGATAGACCTTAAAATACTACAAGATGGAGTATGATAGTCATAGTCCTATCTATTATTACAATACAAGTGTCATAATCATCTCAAAGAATACTTTCATGCATTTAAGAACTAAACACAATCCCATCAAGTAACATTTCTTAAGAGAGCAGGTAAGTGAATAAAAAGTTAAATTTTAATATGTTTCTACAAAGGATTATATTGAAGAAATTCTAACCAAGACACTTTAAAATGAAACATTTGAGCATCTAAGATAGGCATTGGGAGTAATTATTTCCACTATTATGCAGTGAGAAAGTCAAGGGTAATGAGAGATAATCAAGGTGGTTCATTAGCTCCAATAATAAGTGATGAATTCCAAGAAGGTTTGTGAAGTCATGATAGACATATAGGTAAATTGAGAGGTAAGAAAAAATCTAATTGTGTTACTAGTTTGATCTATTAACAAGGTTATTATATACATTTTAAGAATGGTCTATTAGTCCTAATGTATCATATGATGAGCACAAGCTATGAGGACAAAGGGGGAGTCCCTAATTATTTTTAAGTAAGGTTTATGTTATATAAAAACATATGTGGTGGCCTAGTCAGTGATTAAGGGTTTGATATATAGTTATATGTCATTCATGTCAAGGATAAGATGATTGAGGTACCTCTTTATCATTAATGTCAAAAGGGGATAAAGTTTAGAATGGGTGATAGATATCCTATTGAGAGAAGTTTTTGATATTGGTTTCCATCAATGATAAAGGGGGAGGTTGTTGAGAATTATCATTGATGTCAAAAGTGCATCTTGTGAAGGTTGATGTCAAAGGTGACTAAGGATAATTAGTAGTGTGTGATGTGACAAGGTGCATAGAAGAGTGTTGTCATGAGAGAAATAAAAAGATAGAATTTGAATAAAATTAATGTCTAATGTATACATGATTGATATCATTATTAATGTCATCATGAATGGTACATGTAATTGATTCCAAGTGTATAAAAATCATAGTCATGATATGAAGAGGTATGTACATGGTGAAATGAATGAACACAGGCATGTGAAGTTTGTATGGAATTGTTTGAGCATGTTATTAAGGTATAAAACCATTAATCAAAGTTTCATAGTAAGCATATATATATATATACATAGGAACTTTAGTCTAAGTCTATACTCAGACCACTCCTAAACCCTACCTAGCTTAGTGAGGTATGAAGATCAAATTTTAAGGAAAGTATGAACATAAGAGCATAGACAAAGGTGAAATAAATTTTTTTAGGTGTGAGAATTAAAAGTGCATGAATCATTGTTTTATGACTTTTTGATCTCACAAAAAGAGGTAATCAAACCCAAGAATTACATTAAGACATTTTTTTATAACACGTAACCTCTTCATGGGAGTCTAAGATATTTAAGAGAGATGGGAAAAGTTCTTATCTAAGATCTCTAGGCATTAATTTTGGATTTAAGTTTGAATCCTTTATGAATAATCATTAACACAAAAACATGTGTTAAACCTCCCTAAAACCCTAATAAGTACCCAATGTGAAATATTTTGTTAAAATCAAATTATGATGGATTAAAATTCATATATATTCTATTATACCATGTAATAAACTCTCCCAGGTACCTCTAATTAGATGAGAGATAAAATGTATAAGTACATGCTTATTTTTCAAGAAATTGATATAGATCTCAAAATTTGAATTAGTAAATAAGGTTAAATTGATGTTAGAAGAAGATAGAGACTCATTTTACATGTCCATGATATTTTATGGATATTTTCTATCCTTAAATTTCTATAAATTGGTTATCTAAATAAACAAGTCACAAATAGACCTTATGGTGTAAAACCTAGTCAGTGATGAAGAGATGGATTTGAGAGTTTATGCATGATAGATTGATGCAATAAAGTTCATGAATTAGTTATTTTTTTAATTTTAAGTAATGATAATTATTTTAATAATCTTTGGAGGTCAGTGTATGTGGTAAAAATGTTACAATGTTTTTTGTTTAGTTCATATAGAATTGTGAGACATAAGATCAAGAAATTGGTCTGTAAGACCAATATTTTCCATTGGACCATATGAATTTTATATCTTAGGATTGTGTGTGTATGTATATATATATATATATATATATATATATATATATATATATATTCATACATTAAGAGTCATGAAAAGTGTTTATACAAGTGTCATAGGTCTAATTCTTCATGACTAGTTTTTTAGGTGATTTGGCAGTTCTAAGAAAGTGAGTTGTAGAGACGTTCTTGAGCATATATTTCCTAACTGAAGGTATTTCAATAATTTTTTGATGACCCTAAGATCATGGATAATTTATATTTATTTTTAATTTTTCATGGTTGAGTAGTTTAATGGTTTTTAAGCTTCATTATTATAAGATAGACTTTTAAGGTACACGGGCCTAATAGGGTAGTTTGTCTTGAAGGAGATTTCATGGTATGAACAAAGGATGTAAGCATAATAAATAATGTATGAGGTCATAATATTTAATTTTATTAGTGTTTTAATGGCTTTTTTATTATTTGAGAAGTCCACTAGGCCTAATAAGATCAAGTAATAGCATTAAGAGGGTAGATGTAATGCAATTAGGTCTTCATGAGACCTAAAGGAGGAGTAAGGCCTAATTGAGTTAAGTCATACCAAATGGGGTTAAAATTGTGATTTAACCATGTTAATAAGATGTTATAATACCTATTATATGGATGATATAAGAGGTTGAAGGTGTTTGGATGACCAAATGGTGTGTGACCATGAGACTAGTACATATAGAATGTATTTTTAGGCATATTTAAAAGTGAGTGACTAAGAGAATAAGTGTGTGCATCGATATTAAGGATAAGATAATGAAGAAGGGAGAATCATATGATTACTGAGAAATAAATGAATTATATTATTGTTATAAATAAAATTTTACTAATTTGATGCTTACTCATAAATGGAGTTATAGCTTCCTAGCAAGTGGGTGCTTGCTAAAACATTAGTCAAGTGGGTGCTTGACAGTTTGGGGTTGGTTCTCCAATTTGAGTTTTCTCTTAGAAATTTTTTATCTTTAATAAACATTTATATGACTATAGTATAATTTTAGAGGTCATATTTAGTTATCTTCACTTTAAGGTTTTCTCACTCATATTGTGTTATGCTCATTGTTTCATGTTTGTGTGATTGGTTCTTGATGCATTCAATGACCAATCCATTACATTTATGTTTAATAAAAGGTAATATATAGCTGTAAAAAATTTTTAAGTTTACTAATTCACCTCCTATCTTCTAATAACATCATTTCATTGATGATCACCTCTAATAATGGAGGAGGTTAGCTCAAGACCCTATTGTCTAAGTGATCTTACATGTGTTAACACTAGAGACCATATAATAAGATTTGACTACATTTATTCATTATCAAGGAAAATTAGATGCATGCACATCATGATCAAACATAGTACAGGTTAATGATCTAATTCATAACACCATACACTATAATTGGTGGGTAGAGATGTACCCTTTTGATTGCATCCCAAGATAGCTTGGCCTTGTATACCTGATAATAACTTTAGTTATCCTATACTACTAAGTGAGACATGTGAGAGAGCCACAAAGAGTGGGTAGATGAGGGGTACCATGTGCCATATCTATAGTGAGACCTCATCAATCTATGGTGGTTATATGATTATAGAGGTGGTATAAATTAGTGTAGGGGGAAGGAGGAGGCATTCAGGTAGGATTCATGCCACAAAGATAGTAGAGAGATCCTTATGAATATTTAGTAGATAGGTAGAAATTGTAGTAGTGAACATGAAAATCATATTGACAATTTGTATTTATCTTACTATAGATGTGGTGAGGATTATGAATAGGACATAGCCATGATAACACACATGTATTTGATTTATATGGTGATTTCCATACTATTTGTATGAAAAAAAATTATGATATCACTTTTATTTTTTAGAGATATAGATATACATGTTAGGTACTAGTGATAGGTATATCATATATTTTGATATATATGGGAAATATTTTATTCTAATTTGGTTTACATTTTTTATATACCCTAATGGAGGAGACACATTGAGGGATTATTTAAGAGGATACCAACCATAATATTTTGGACCCTATTCATCCTCAACATGATACTATAAGGATGCTTGATCTTGTGGCACTAAAAAATAAAGCATATGTTAGCTATTTTTATTGGTAATAGAGGATAAAAAGGTTTTCTAGTGATTTGAGCATGATTTTTCTCAATTGGTTAAACTAAAAAGGATGGGAAGAGGTGAGGAAGTGGCATGGTAGGCCTTGTCCATAGATAGGGTCACTCATTTGACTAGAACTATGCATGTAGAATATATACATGTGTATGTAGCATGATTAATGACATAGGTTAAAGGTATGCAATCATATACTTATACACTATCAATTATTTTTTAGTCAACTCAATCTGGATCCTCCATGGTGAACATGAAAATTCACCTTGAAGGGGGTCAAGGTGGTACATAGGACTAGAGCCTATTTTGTACTTAGATTTATTTTTATTGTATATATGATGTATTGGGATGTATTTATGTATCGAAATAAGACACTTAAATGTATTTATAGGAATTATTTTCTTTCTATCACATATTTATGTTTGAATAACATGCTATGGGAAAATTTTAAGTATTGTGATGCATGTTTTATTCTTTTATAAAAAATGTGAATAAAATCATGGTAAAAAAAAAGATAAAATGATAAATATGAATAAATTAATATGAAAAATGAATGCAAAACATAAAATATCAAGTGATAAAGCATGTAAAACATTGTAAATAAAAATAAAGATATCCAACATAAGAAAATAATAATAATAATCAAACAAATATATGCATGAAAAATGATGTCATCTAATGTAATAAAATTTGAGTCAACTTAAAAAAACATAAATATTAAAAAAATTATTATAAATAAATATCATTTAAAATGTAAGACAAATAATGTTAACTTAAACCAAAGATTCAAAAAGACACAAATGATTGTAAAAAATGAAATTTGAAATGTAAGACCAACAAAGTCAACTTAATTTAAAATTTTAAAAAGACACAAATTATTGTAATAAATATCCAATGTATAATAAGTAAATTTATCTTAAATTAAATGAGGTTATGATGGAAAAATAAATAAAATATTCATTTGATTGAAAACTTGAAATCAATGCTTGTTCTTGTCATGCTGAAAAATTACATGACTTAAGTACATGAAAAACACATGATTTCTTTTAAATAAAACCATAAAAAAACCTTCAATAATTAGGGAATATTAAAACATAAGATACAAAAATTAATAAATAACACCATCAATTATACATTCAAGAGTGAAATTTAACTTGTACCAAGTATTTATCAACCATATAAAGATAAGAAACCACATGAGAAATTTCAAGTTTTAATCACATCTAAATTAACACATCCATGATAATAGTCAAGTAGTTAAATGATATTTTCCAATGGGAAATGAGGTACGATGAGATCATTGGGGTATTATATTACTTAATACTAAACAAGATAAACTACTATCTAGTTTCATAATAATTTCCCCACTCCAATGTGTTAATTTAAATAATTATCAAAGAAATTTAATTAAAAGATAACATGAATCTTGAAATGGAAACAGACCTACCAAAACATCAATATGGTTAAAACATTCTTCCAAACATAAGTTTACATAAGTTATTTGAAGTAGAACATTAAGCAGAAGAAAATGTGATTATTATCTCAATAAAATAAGGCTTAATGAACTCAATTTACAACTAAATTTGAAATGCAAGATAAGTCAAGGATTCACTTCCAACTGATATTATATAGGTAAAAGTCAATCTATATCAAATGTCGAGAATGCCAAAAATTCCAAAATCTATTAGATGTTGATGTTAAACCTCACCTATCTAAAATAGTCAAACCTTAAAATATGGTTGAATACTCCAAAAGATAAAGTTTACCATTATTAACACAATCTCTTAATTTCCCATTAAGCTCTTTTTTTATATAACATCAAGTGTATAATTTATTATTTAATGAAATGTGATAATAAAATAGATACACTCCTTTAAACCATAATGTATTAACAATCATTTCTCAAATAATATCTTAATATCACTAATGGCCTAAAATTATCATCTCACAAGGAAAATTTATGATAAAATCATTGTCTAAACCTAATGACCAAAATATCCCATGATTATGCATCCATTCAAAATAGGTTCTAAGACTAGGTTGAAAATTATCTAAACATTACTATGATTTGCCTTTATACTTCAAACACCATAGAGAGAGCATGATAGTACAAAGTAATATTTATCTTACACCATACATAAATATTAAGTAATACAAAGCTTTATTTATTAATTTTAATAAAAATAATCATTCATCAAGCATGTAGAATTGGAAATAAATCACTTATAAATACCAAGACACAAATTTTATAGTCAAATATATTATGGCTACTAATTCGGTAAAAATCAAACCACCTAGAATGGTAAAATAAAAATACATACGATAAAAAATACCAAGCATTGGACAAGAATTATCATAGATAATGAAAAATATATTTCCTATATGAATATAAGACTTTGAACAATGCCAACTAAAAAAATAGAAAGGATGATAGAGATAAATAAAACCAATGACACAACTCAAGGCTAAAACCACTTCCACTATATCTAATCATTTTTATCAACTAAATTCTATTTTTAGTTACAAGAAATATTTATTAATGTCATTCATACATAACATATTTGATATTATAATCATATTTAAGAATTATGATCTTAAACAAAATGATGTATGCTCATTATAACATTCACTTCCAACCAAGTAAGAAACCATCTCATTATACCTCCAAGTAATTTAGCATCTGAGTATCAACTCAACACAACTTAGGATTATATTCCTAATTGGTATAAAATTAAATTTAGTTATCAATAGTTATGTTCCCACAATGAACATAACGTAAAACCAAACTGGAAGAAAATAACCATAATTTTTCTTTTATGCCAATAACTTGTAAATAAGGTATTTCCTTCATTTTATATTTATATATTGAAATTCAGTTAGATAAATATAAAATAATAACTTCATTAACATATAAATATATAAGAATGATTACATAAATCCTACTCTAATCAAATTGGCCAAAAATGCTACAACATGAATAAATTAAGGATGTGCGCTTAAATACCAAACACCATAAGTATTAAGATAACATAACTAATAGCCTCAAAAGTAAGAAATATATATAATCAATAATTATAATATTCATTATATAATATATTCTAAAGGAATATTAAGTTTGTTTCAATAATAATTGTATTTAGGATTAAAACTTTCCTAGTCATACATATTTAAAATTGAGCACACCGATAATTATCGTACTATAATACATACACCATTCATCATCATTTTTATAACTATAAAAGTAAAATAAACCACACATGACTATATACATGGATAAAAAGACTATGTAACAATAGTGTAATATGATTAAACTTATTCCAAAAATAATCCATCCATAGATGAAATAAACATGCATCACATGCACTAAAATTTTATAATAAATAGGGTTAGCAAATAGCTAAAAATGTTGTTCCTCTTTTGTTTAAAATTTAGGAATTTTAAATTAATTTTAAAATGAGGTAAAATTAATTAAAATACCATCATTGGGATGATAAATTCATAAAACCTTTCCTAAGTATAAAACAAGTAGTTGGAATATCATGATATCTTATAATCCAATCTCATAAGCAAAATTTGTAGTTAAGAAAACATTTAATGACAATTAGTTTTAAATAGAAATATTTGAAAAACCAATATCCTAAAAACTAATTACTCATTGTTTTAACCCATATACATAACATGATAATCACTAAAACATATAGTAATTCATCCTACAACACAATGACTTCCAGACATGCTAAATCATAACATAATATAAAAAGGTCCATTTTTCTCATAGAAACCAGCATACACTAGTGTTTCCATAGATTTCATAACAATTAAAATATTTTTTATCTTAAGTAATGATAATTATATACCTAGAAATAAGTAAGTAAATAGGTTCACATTAGCCTAATTGTATAAATACTTGAAAGCCATATTTAATTTTAAATGAAAGTCTTTAAGAAACTAAACTTCTGTCAAATTTCCCTCAAGCCTAACAAGGATCCACTAATAAATATCTTGATATTCTAATCATGCTCACATGCCTTAAAATACAATTTAGAATAAATATTATGCATAACAATAACTATATCACTATTTTTTCAACAAAAGTAATGCACAATATAATCAAATCTAAATACTCTAATTCAACATTAGCTAAATGATAAATCTACTAAGTGACCATATGAAAATATTATTTTTAGTTAGTAAAAATCAAATAAAACAACAGTGAAAATTAATACTGTAATTATCCAAACCAGAACTAATATGTATAATTTTTTTTAGTATTTTCACATGAGTAGTCATATCTAAATTAAACTAAGTTTCATAAAAACTATAAAAATTATTAGTGAATCACATTTATCATGTCAAATTAATAAAAACAATTATTTTATATTTAGTCATCTAAAGTATCCTCATTATTCATTTATAGGTATCAAGTCCTATTGGGGAGTAAAAATAGCATATCAAATATAATGAGAAGGATGAGCCCAATTTATAACACCTAATATAAAGCTTACAAAAGCATAAAAGGGGAATCAAGCAAGGGAAATTTTCCCTTGCACTAAGGTCAGAATTATTGTTAAGTGTAAATATATACAACCAATTACACATAATTAATTTTCCACCTTCACTAGTCATATAGGTTCATAGTAGATTAAACATATAATGAAGAACACACATTTTATTCTATGTAAACACTCAATTTAAGTAATTAATTAATTAGGGTTGTAAAAATATTTTAACCATTAAATGAAAATAAATCAAAATGTACATTTCAACAATCACATATATATTTCCATCATTTACCAAAACAAACAATTCTACATACATTATTCCCTAGTTCATGGCATAGTCCAAATGCAATTCAAATCATGAAAATTACCTATTATAAGACATTTAAATAATTAAAAAAGAAAAAATAATAACTAAAAAAAAAAAGTTTTGATTTATATATTTATTAAGTTATTCATGCTCTCTCAATAAAATTCAATAGAACAAGCAGAAATCAAACAAGATGACCCTAGGTCATGGTAGAGTCACATAAATTTCAAACCAACATACCCATATTTTATATTAAATTAGAAAAGAAGGTAAATTCAAGAGTTCCATAAGAAATTTGAAGCTTCAATCTAAATTTATATTTCAAGCATAAAATAACACAAAAATATCCCAAAACATATCAAATCCACCATACAATTTTATCATACAAGAATAAAACCAAATAGAACTACCCTTGGCCTAGTATAATACCATAGTCAAACCAACTAGCAAGGTAATAATTTTAATCATATTACATACATTTAAATAAATATTGAATAAAAATAGCCATAAATTCCTTGTATTCTAACCTAGGCCATAGCATATAACCATTTTCAAAACTAGAGTATAAATATAATTCCATCCAACATTCAATGTGAAGCAAAAATTCCCTAGGTCATAACATACTCATAGAGACCTCAAACCAGCATTAATTTTAATGAATGCATACCCTATACCATGTCATAATCTCCTATGGGTATGTAATTACATAGAAATATAGGATTATGGCTTAGTTAATGTTCTTAAAAAAACCCTCCATATCAAAATCCAAATTTAAAACATAGAATATCAACCAAAAGAGAATAATATGATTGTTTATCAAAATAGTCAAGATTATTTTTCCCTTATCAATAGCATGTGTTACTCCTTATTGGGTTGAGATCAAATACAACCTCCATGACCTCTCCTCATATTTCACAACTCATACTAGCTGTTAACAAGTAGTTTGAGGTCACAAGGAACAACCCTAGTTATCATGGTGTCTCCACAACCAAAACCAAGCATATACCAAACCCTACCAAGGCATTTTCATCATGATCAACCAAATTAACCAATATTTTCCAATATCTATTTAAAAAAATCATTACAAATTTTATTCAAAATAAGATTCTCCATAGTCATGGTCAAAGGCATAAAATGACGAAACATGGGTTAAACACTATTATAACTTAAATGTTCAAAATTAACTAATAGAAATGATGAAATATTATGGACCACATTTATCACCCAAAAAAAATACAATAACATTTAAAATTATGACTAAATTCCCATGTTCAAAACAATAAGTCCATGGTTCATGTTATTAAGCATATTGAAGGTTTAACCAAGCTAACTTGGTGATTACATTAAAGAGGGCACAATTGACATTAGTTAATGATTTCTTTAATATAATAAAAACCTCTATAAATAACTTATGATAAATTATCATGTGGACAAAAGTATATCATTTATATCATGATAAAGTCAAATAACTTAATGTTTAATGAAGTAATTCCATGGTCCTAATAATTAAAACCATTGAATTAAACAAGCTATCAAGGCAATACAATTTAAAAGGCATCATTGAAAACTAGTCAATGATAACTTCAAAAATGAGTCACATACTTAAGAAAATATTGAGACAAAGTCTCATTAGGGTGTCTTGACACCACCTAATAAATTAAAACTTGCCAATATTATTGTGGTTAGAATGGAGGTATTATAGTTCTAAAATATGATGTAAGAAAGCACAACCATCTAAAGAGATGAGTATCATGACTAAGATTGTGTAGATATAAATGGTGATGGGAATTGGTGAGAATGTCATGGTTTTAGTTTCCTAGGTCTTACAATGTAACTCACAAATTGAGAATCTAAGTGAAGACATATATTATGGTTATAAATCAAATATAAAATTAGATAAGCAGGGACATAATGAGATAGAAACAATATCCATCAAGTGAATATCAGGGAATAATATAATTAAAGTGAAGATATAAGGCAATGAAAAGTTGATGTATAAATATTTAACATAGATGAGACACTCTAAACAAGTGGGAAAGGTTAAGAAATTTTGACATCTAGGACCTATGAAACTTTACCTAATAAGTGCAAACTTGGGCTAACTAGTGAAGTACATATATCATTACATGAAGGATATATGTATGAAAAGTTAAAGGATCCCACCTTCCCATTACATGTTTATCAGTCTTTAGGACCCCTTATAGAGTCATCAATATACTATGAATATTGGGTGATTATGTAATAAATTAGGTGGCACTAAAATGTAAAAATATATTATTATTGAATGAGACCTCCTACCATAGTATACTGACCTACCACAACCCATTGGACCTTGGTTGCATTATGAGGTCAACTGCATAGTTTGATATTTGACTAGAATAAGATATGTGCCAAATAAAGATAAAAACTTTTAGTGTGATCTAACATTTAATATTTGATTTAATTTTAATTTTAATTATTCTATATTTTTATATTCCTCCTCCATATGGATTTGTAAGGTCAAAATATGGGTGATATAAATAGCTAAGAGAGATTACACATTTCTTCTAGAAAGGAGAACCTAAATACCATGGTGCCTAAAAGACTCATAGAATTTATCCACATGAAGTGTGAAATCTCAAACTAACCTAATTATGTCTCAATCGAAATAAAATGGGATGGATTGGTATCTTGTGTTGTGGCCAACACACCCCCTTTCTATAAGAAATGGGGGACCCATATTTTAAAACATAAAACCAGAGTTATTGGACCCATTCTCTCATTATAGTTGGTTTCACCTACACCAAGTCTCTAAAATCCCATCTCACCTAAGTTTTTCTCCCTGAGTAAGTGGTATGTATAATGATTAATTTATTTCAATTACATCCTTCAAATGTTTATGAAAGACACCAAGTTAAATACCATTGATACTCCATGGTTAATATAGGCTTTACTTATTTAAAGTTTTAACATGCTAACTTTGTAGGCTTTACCTTACTCAGAGGTTCCCAAAATCTTAGGATTGTTCTTGATGCATCATATCCTAGAGTCCTACATGGCATTTCAAATCCTATTTGGTGGCCAGGTGAGTAGTTAATTTGAAGCTATTCATTTTTATTTCACTTAGTCATTTTCTATGTTTTTTGTAGGTTCTTACACATGTCAAAGTGTTATCACTACATGAATTTAGGATATTTGGCTAAATATTAGTTAGAGGTTTTACATGAGAAAATTTCTAATCAAAAGTTTCAATGAAAAAGTTGGAAAATACAAATTTTGAGTAAAATTCATGAGAAGATAATAAAGGCCCAATGTAATAAAAAAATGTCATAGGGCTTACATCATATGTGTTAATCTCTTGGACTTAATAAGGATGTTAGATCCTAGGAAATCCCAATGCAATCAATGAGTGCCATATGGTTTATTGTTAGACACATTAGTCTCTTGAATCTAACATAAATGTTAGACCCTTGGAGAGACTAATATAATTAAGAAGTGACATGTAGCCCTAGGTTAGAATCTATCATTATTTCAACCAATTACCTCACAACAAAAAATAATGGATAGTCTCCTAGACTTGACAAAGATATAAAATCCTAGGAGAACCCATCCTAACCAATGAGTACCACATCAACTAGTGGTAAAGTGGTTAGTCTCCTAGTCCTAATAGGTATATAATATCTCAAAAGAGCCCAACCAAATTAAAGGATGGTGTGTTCCCTAAATGTCATAAGTTCATAGATATGATTAATGAGCTCTCATTATTTTTTAGACATGTATGTCTCCTAGTTTTTTAGAGATGTCTGAGTCTGAGAGATCCTGATGTATCATAATATGGCACATGGCATAACCATATAATTTGATAAGTAGGCCTCTAAAGGCCCTAGGATGGTGAAAATGAAATACAACTAGAATCATGGGGGATAAGTATATAATGCCACATATCCCTAGCTAACATCTCTTCCCTCTTTAGGATATAAAAATGAAGCTCTAGGCTATGCCTAGGTATCAACTATTATCATGAGGACCAATTAGGATGTGACAAGGGACACGAAGTTAGAGATCCATGGTGGATTTAAGGATGAGGTGATTTTGTACCTACCCCACTCTGAACATTGATTAAGTGAGAAATTGGACCTTGATTAGATAATTTAAAACATTGCATCAAATTTATTATATCTAATAAGTAACATGTAATCATATGCTCTAAATTTAAATTTAGATTAGGAAAACAAGTGGAATATTGATCCACCCACTCAAATTTAAATCCATGACAAGTGAGACACCAATGACCATTAATAGAAGGGGTGAATGTGGATTTTTATAATTATCCCAAGGAAATATCATTAACTATTATATCTCCAAACTCTACATTTCAACTCTTTGCTTTCTTCTCCCACCTACTACTTTCATCACCTTCTCCTTCAATAAGATAATTTTTTCCAAGTTTCATCTTGTTATAATGGTTGATTCATCTTCAAAACCTAAAGCCAATATTCAATATATGGACACTTTGTTCCCAAATGAATTGGTCCAATTTAAACATTACAATGAAATATTCAAGTCCATCAACCAAGTGCTTAAGTATTTGATTATAGATGATGATGATCAAGCCAAATTTGAAAATGACCTATGAGTATATGATAAGTGTAACCTACATAAATCTATGGCCAAGCCTAAAGTGATCTTCAAAATTAACTTGTTTATTAAAATACTCCTCACTACTAGGTGGGTGTATGATAATGTTCATGATTAGGTATGCTCAAATAGTTCTCAACATTAGATTATTGACATCTAGGAAAAAAACTAAAAATCCTATTATAATCTCCCAAACTTCACCATTTCATATCAATAATCGGTGGTGTAGACTTGGACCTAATCCTTCCAAATATACAACATATTTAAGGTCTAGGATAAGAAACTAGATGCTAAATGGGTTAATAAGGAATATATCAATACATACACAGTCCACACCTTCAAGGAGAAGAACCAGATTGGTATGATCTTTCCAAATTAGTCGTTCAGGGTCTTAGATTGCCTTCATGTCAACATATTGTGGGTAACCCTACTTAACATGATCTTGGATAGATCCCAAGTCCCTGACCTAAGAGGAGTGGTTAATTTCAACATAGTCAAGACCATAATAGATGCATGATTAGGGGGAAACTTTTACATGATGATTTATCTCATAGATGTAGTCTATGATACAATCACTTTGAAGACATCTACCTTTCCTATATGGGTCTATGAAGTATCATTGGTTCATCTCATTTTTATAAAAATTATATGGACATGAATATATAAATAAAATCTAGTATATTAGTGAGTTTTTCTACGTAATGGTATAACATGTGGTAAATGAGGCCCCTATGCCTTATCTATCAAATTAAATTAGAGATTATTTGGTTCCCATTAGAGGATACTAATATTTCTAGGAAGACACCATCATCTAAGTTACATGCATTCTTAAGGTGCCCATCCACTTACCATATATTGACTTAGATCACCTTATTGAGATGGAAATTACTTACCAACTGGTGGAGGGTATTTTTAGATGTTGTATGAGCCACTAACAAAAGTCCTTCTTGCCTCTTATGATCATCATTAGGCACTATATGTACCTATATTTACATCCCCTACATAATATGGTGAATGCCCATGACTTTTTGGCCTTGGGTAGAGCTGAGATATGAGACTAAGAGTTAAAGGGCATGATCCAAGCCCATTTAGATAAATATTCGGCTCACTTAAACCTTAGTTATGTCCATTATCCAAAAGATGATTCTAAGTTATATTTAAATGTAGAGGATGATTAGGAGGTGCATGTGAGGATTGAATCCCAAAAGAAGGATAAAAGTAATAAGATCTTGACTATACCATCTTTATACCCCTATATATTTGTTCAATATTTAAATGATGTCACCCTAACTCCATCCATAATTTCAAGACAAATCATAGTATGGATCTTATCATCTTCTCCCCTACAATTAGTATCTCCTCCCACCATGGATCCACCTTCTTTTCTTTTTTGAAATTCAAGCACCTAAAACTTAGCCAATTCATATCCATGTGACTTGGTTCCAAGTGTCCCAAGCATAGGTATATCCCTATAAAATGCATTGATACTAAGCCACCTAGGATATAAGGGTTGACATATATAATAACTTAAAAATGATCATGAGGTGGGACTAATGTCAATCACTAGTGCAAGTTCCTCTCTTCACTCTCTCTACTTTCCAAATACCTATTGAAGCACCACTCACTTCCTTACATGTTCCACAAACCATTCTATTGGAATCACCTCTTTTCCATAATCCACCACCTACACTCTTCACCAAAAAATCCATGGACTTAGCCATCCATAGGATCCTACCTTATTTATTTCCATCCAACCATTTCATTCCCTAACCTAGAAAATTCTCAGTGCCCCTACTACCATTCATCAAATTTAGGTATTTAAAAGTGCCCCATCTTCATTAGCCATCTTAGTTATTATAGGATTAAGTAGACCCATGTGCATGTTTCTAATGACCAATACCATCTTGGTAGTTATTCTAATAACTCATCAACTCCCATAGTATACCCTATGTCCCTTTCTACCTCATCTCTTTCTATAGTAGCATCTAGAGTCGACTCAAGCAAAAAACTAAAGAATAAGCAAAAGGTAGTTCATGTTCAGCCCAAATATAGGTACTAACTACTCAAATTCTACCTATTATGCCATTCTATATGGCTCCTTTATCACCAAAACTAGTGTCTCCTCTTGTATCTCCCTAGCCCCCTTTTCCCATCACCTTAAGAACCCATATATTAAACTTTAATCAACTAATATATTCCATTATATTAAATATCCCTCTCTTAAGAGTCATTTACACTCTAATGGGAATGATCTAAACTGAGTGGTAAGTTAATATTTTCCCTTAAGCCTCTCCATTCATCTTTCCTCATTTTTCCCTTATGTCTCCTCCTCCTCTATTGCCTTCATCATTGACTCCCTCTAATTATTATATTTCTCCTCTACCTCATCCTCTACCTATCACTAACATCTCAAACATCCAACCAAAACCTCCTAAAACTTGGGGAATTGTCCTAGTATCACATGTGCTAGAGATGATGATAAAAGGCACCCTATAGGTGCAATGGTATTTCAACCACACCATAAGAATCATGTAGAGAATCCTCACCCAAAAATTCATGAAAGAGGGAAAAATTATGGTAAAAAGTACTTAATAGGACTTTTTATGTCTCACCAAGATGAGGAATCCCATGGGAGAAGAAAATATGGTGAAATACCCACTCTAAGTTCTTTGGGTGACTCATGACATCTCAAAGAAGTATTCTGAAGACATACAAAACTAGGTCTAAAATATCAAGGTGAAAGTCAAGAGCTCCTTCCATACTAATATGGGCACATAAAGTATGCACTCCTAAGACTTTTCTTAACTCTGGTGGTAGGGACTATGGAAAAGACCTAGGTTCTCATCTAATAGACCTAGGCCTATCTATAGATGATTGATATAATCGATAAAAGTGCTCGAAGTTGATTAATATGATTAATAAAGGCATGTTATTAAAACTAATATTAGTTCCCACTTCAAATGTTGGATTATATTAGACCTACATTAGCACCATAATTATTTTTATGTAAGAGTGCATTTCCTTATCCAAAATGGTAATGGGACCCCCTAGAATATGGTAAAATAAGACATTAGCTTATTTTAAGGAAGTCAATATCTTGATGTTATTCCACCTTGATAACATTTTATTAGATAGGGGTAAATTTTGAGTTCACTTGGGTCATTTTGACCAGGTCATGAGGGTAAATGTGTCCATGATGAACAAGGAGGGAGATCAATTAGTTTTCAAACTTTCATCTCAATCTATAATGAGGATCATCTAAGTGTCTAAATTATAGGTGTCAATCAAGGCTCACCCCTAGGTATACCAAATACTTTTAGTTTAAGTAGAGAATATATTTAGGGAACCTTTGATTAACCTTTCCAAGCTAGACCTCGAGTTTCACCTCATGCTAGTCACACTAGAGGCCAAGGAGGCAAGGTCAAAGTAGTTTGAAGCTGGACTATCCATTCCACCTCGATGTATTAATTAAGTGGTCCCCCATAGATATTTTTGGGGAAATTTTAAGAGGATATTATCCATTTGTTTTCAATTATGTAGGTATAACCACTATGGGTGGTGATCATGGCCTAAGATTGTAATCTCACACTACTTGGGGGAGACTCACATACTTATCTATAAAAGTGAAACTATATTATAATTTTAGGGTTGATAATTTTTTACTAAAAAGTGCTATTAAAATAAACCCAATATTTTACCTATAGTTTATTTCACCCCTTTTAAATTATAGAGTTGGTCAAGATCAATATCTTTGTAATAGAGCTAGTTGTTTTAATGAATGTGATTTCATATTTTTTGTAACACATGTTATATTTATCAAAGTATCTATCATTTTAGTTTTAAATGAATATTAGTTCTCATATAATTATTTTAAGGCTCTATCACTTTATGAATATAATGATTATGATGTGCTTTCCTATCATAAAACTCTTTGTGAATTCCTTTCATTTTATTTACAATATTGATAACCTATGTGTTAACATATAAGTTATATTAGAATGTTTGGTGTTATTTATTATGGAATTTTAGTATTGGTATTTAGTGAGGAATAAAAACTTAAGATTTCTTCACCACTTCCCCATACTCTTCCCATAATGTAGTATTAGATTTAAAACCTTTGGTGAGACTAATCACATAGTGGTATAATTATGGTAAATACATTTATCTTGATTATTTAATAATTAATTTTACCTTGATCTAGAAACATTATTTCCTATCCTAATCTTACATCCTTTTGTGTTTATTTTGGATATTGAACTACCCTTCCTTTCTCATTTAGAAAATGGTAGATAAAATTTCATGAACTCTAGTAACAGACTCAAATAACTCACTCATTTACTATTGGCCATCCTTATTGAACCATCAATGGATGAAATATATCTCTTAGATATTATTCCATGTAGGCTCCATTATAAATCCAAATACCCATAGTCATGTCTTGGGTTGATTTCATATTAGTTCTAAAATAGAGGATGAAATTCCATCAGTGTTTCCACTATTCTCTTTGAAAAAACTCAATTTCATGAGTATTTTGGAATAATATCTTGGAATGAACATATTAAAATATTTATCCATGTAAAAAAGGTGATATAATAATGAATATGTTAATAACTAACCACAATAATTGAGAACTTTTCTTTATAAATTAGGAGGGTATGTTATGATATGTGATAGTCATGTCCCTAGAGAAGTTTTACTAATATATATGGAATTGAACACAAGCATTGGTATGAGAAGTCATAAAAAAATAAGGGTAAATCTAAAATAGGCCAAAGAATCACAAGGAGACTAAGGAAAACATAAATATGGAAAAAATTTGATATAAAGAACCTAAAGGTGTTACATAAGATCAATAAGGGAAATAAAGGCCGATTATAAAGTTATAGTAAAATTATGAAATAACATGATATATCAATATATTCACAATGAGTATCACATGTGCTAAAAATAATAATAATATGAAATCCACCCATATTACTTAATTATGTGATAAAAAATGTCATGACATATCTCAACATACATCATCTATAACATATAATATATCCTAATATAAATTATATCTATCTGTAATCATGGTCTCATATGTTCTTTCAAAAATTTGTGGTAGGACTATCTAGAATATGATCTCTAAGTAAAAATTAGGCATACTAGAAAGGGGAGGTCATTCCCTCTTGATTATAATGATCAATATGAGGAACATGTGGTTTCATGTCATACACATCCTTTAATCCATAAGATGGATCTTGTTTTATGGGAGGTTTTCATCTATCCTAGATGGACTATATGAGCACTTTTGTGGAATTTTAGGCATTGTCATCACAAGGTCTCAAAAATGTTGTTGGAGATATATACACCTATATGTATGATGTGTAACACACTAATGCCAAAGAAAATACACATCCCCATGTTTGGGTAAATAATATAGTGTAATATTTGGTAGTGGCATGTTTAGAAGAATGATAAGCTTAGATTCTTTGAGATGGAGTGAATCAATATATTATTGAATAGGTTGGCAATGGGTCATAGAATGTGAATTAGTCCCATAGAATGAATAAATGCACCTATAACCAATAGACCTATATGGTTGAATATCCATATTAGGATCTAGGTATTATTTCTTATTATAATTTAATAATATTGTATAGTCTCTTTACTCTTTATTTGAATGAGGGAATACCTTATGAAACTTTTAATATGGTTCATCTTCTTGGGTGGGTGGGTGTGGTACAATTTTTGACTTAGGTGAATAATCATATTGGATTTTTTGGGAAAATTTTCAAACAAATAATCACACTCAAGGTATAGAATAATAGACTCAAGAACCTGATTATAATTTAAATATCTCTAGTATACATTGCAATAGTGTTGGGAGTGACCATAAACTCTATTTAAGGAACAAAATGACATTATTAAATCTTTGGGATTCAACATTAGTGTAGGTTATATCAATGTGGCTAACATTTATGGAGGAAAATAACTTTAAGGATCATAAAATATGGTGAAATAGTATGGTCTATTCATGGATATATCTTGAAACATCCTAAGAATGATATGTTAGATAAAAGCTAGGATGTGTTCTTATTTAGACCTATGGACATATACTAAAGTAGAAGTAATGTACAGTAAATTAGAATAGGGAAAATGATTTAAATTAGGTTATTGTTACAATGATATGTACATTTCTTATAAGAATGTTGGATAAAATAGAAACAATATATAAATTAGACGATGAATGGGAAGCAATATTCATAAGGATAACCATAAATGTAGGGTACTCATCAATTGTATTCTTATGTGAATGTGTTCACAAGGAGGGAGGTAACTAAGCTATGATATTAGAGGGGGGGTCCAAGGTCTTAATATTTAGACTCATATCATTGGGCTCATCATCATTATAATCTAATATGTTAGGTTCTATATTTCCCAAAACTTTAATATGTCCATTATAATATCAATTATAATTGTTGGGATAATTAAAGTATGTGTATTCACAAAAAGGAATATTTTGCAAGGGTTCCAGGGTTAGTATTTTAAAGACACCATGCTCTTAGAATTTTTATAAATTCCAATTATTAGTATCACCTTAATTATTATATATAACACTCTTGTATGTAAATTCCATGCATGAAATGTGAAAGATACCACTTCCCTCATGTGATTAAACCAAGGGAAGCCTAAAAAGATTTTATATGATAAAGGAAAATTGAATATCATAACCTTAACTCTAATTATGATGGGTGGGATTGTGATAGGTATATAAACACATCGAAGTGGAATAATTTTTCATTTTTCATAGCCTTAGAACATGTTTTAAATAGACTTAATATTACATTTTGAGTATCTTAGGGTTTTGATAAATTCTATGGAGGTGACACAGGTTATAGAATCTTATTTATCAAGATGAAATTAACTCAAATATCACTAACTTTGACACTAATTATCAAAGGAGGTCTATAAAAATAAAGTAAGATTTCATCTGAGATTATGGATTTTATAGGAAATGTTAGTGAAAGTGATGTATCCATAGTCTGATCAACTTGGATGGACATTTGTTCACATTATTTTAAAATACTTCCCTCAAACATAGGAAACATAACTTAATTTCACATATTTAGTGTCGAGGAGTGTTCATGTCAAATAAGATTTACATAATTATATTTTTCTAATGAGGACAAGTATATGTGAGATCAGGAAATGGAATTTTAGGTGGGAAATTAAATTTTTCTTTTATGGGTTCTCATTCATCAAATTTAATGTGAGTTAGACAAGATTATTAGAAAGTAATTTAATTATGAAGGAGATCAATTGTAGAAGGAACTAATCCAAAATGAATATGATTGGTAAATAGAGTGTGTAGTCTTGTAACACTTTTGGTATAATTAGCTAGGATAAACTAATGTTATCAATCTAGATAATGTATCTGGTTTCATAAAGACATAAAAATAATAATTTATCAAACCAAGTGATATAGTAAATTTATAATTAAACATAGTAATAGATGTCAATATAGTATAAATAGGATTGGTTAAGGAAGGATATTGTATCAAGTTAGCCAAATATAATTGGACCTAATCTATAAATGGAAAACTATATTATTAGGTTTGCTAGTATAGTTGAAACAAAGGCTAATAGATAAATAGATCACGTCAAGCTTCTGATGTAATCATGAATATAGGAGTAAAAATAGGTCAATTAATTTTGTTGGGATATCTAAAAGTATAGAGGTTATAATTTTTTAAGATTAGATATCTATGAAATGGTTTGGAAGGTTATCCTAAAATATTTTACAAGTAAGATAAGGAACACAAGTCTAAAGAGGATAATGATCAATATAAGATACCATGTTCTTCATGTTTTTCACATATAATAAGTTTTACACATCAACAGAAGAATGTGGGTTAATTGTTGTTTCAATAACATTGGTGTTTGGTGGTTGATATTGATTGTTTGGTTGTCAGTTTTGATTATGGTTTGGAAGCATATTAGAGTGAATAATAAGATGACCATTATCTTAGTAAAGTTAGTCACACTTGACTTTGGAATCATGGGATTTGAATACCTTATCATAATCATAATTTAATTCTTTGATCATGCCTTCTTGATCAATGTTTGAACCAAGTATTAATTTTAAAGCATAGTGTTTAAGTTATTTTCAAGTCTTATGGGAGTGTCCCAAATTTTCATGAAAAATTAAAATATTTTTAGGATCATACCAATGACCACTAGAATGTAAAGTCTCTAAATCTCTATGTGAGGGTCTAGAAAGGTGTTTCCTAATATAAAATAGGGAAAGTGATTGCTGGATTTCATAATTATTGACTTGTGAAGGTGGAGGAACAAGCTAGAATGTAATTCCATTAGTAGAGTGGGAAAGAGTCACTTAACCAAAGATACCTAATAGAAATTTTTTGATGGTTCTCTAGGAATCATAACTGGCTAAAACACCATCATTGATAACATTTTTGTTTTTATCCTTCATAATCATATGAGTTCCAAGCTTGAGCTAGCAAGCTTCAAATTGCCTTATGAGAAAATACTAGCATTTAGCTTGGTAAAGGGCCTTTTCCAATGATTTTTGAGAGAAAGTCTTGACAATGTACTATATTTTTATATTAACGTAGTTGGTAAATAGGTCAAAGAGATTTTCATCTGACATTTTCTTCTCAACATTTTTGGCTAAGGCTTTTCAACACTTGATGAAGGCCTAGAAAATCTAATTATGCACTTGTTTAAATTTTTTGAAGTGAGATAAGTTATTTTTAAGTAGATCATTGGATTGAAACTCATAAACCAATGCATTAAGTAAGTCCTACAAGTTAGAGATGGAGTTTGAATTGAGTTGGATATACAAATATAAGGAATCACCAGAGAATATTTTGGCCAATATCTTGGTATAAATAAGGGTATTGAGTTTAATTGAGTATTTATAAAGGTTTATAAAGGCATTTAGTGTAACTAATGATTAGTGAATCACTATATGTGATTTAATAAGTAATGCCACCTATGTCTATTTTTGTAATTTGAGGATCTAATGGCTCATTTTGGAGATGTTTAATGGATTTATTATGAAGTTGTGGTTATAAAATGAGATTACCATGACCATCTCTAGAGGTGGGGGTATTTCGATTTGGCACTCCCCCCAAAAAAAATTGAGGGTGATTTTTCATTTTAAAAAGTTGTCTTTGTAATAGCTTCATCTAGGCATTATAATTGGATTTAAATTTATCCATTTGAATCATTGATTGTAACATGATTTGATGATGATCAAGAACATGTTGATTATAGGTCAAAGCTTAAGTATATTATTTGGATGTGTTATATTTGGTATTGATGTTGGTGTTAACATGTGTACTTTGATTATCCCCACTAAATAAAGTTCCTACCATGGCAGTATAAATATTAGACATGGTGATTGAGGAGGAAAATGAGGAAGTCACATATAGACTTTTCTTAAGTCTAGTACAAAATTAGTATTAGTGGAAGGAGGGATTTCCATGTGGAGTGCCATCGTGAGGTGATAGACTCCAAGGTACTTTACCTTATTCTTAGGATGATCATGTAGGTATATGATCATTTAATCAGTATAATCAAGATCAAATTTCTCCTCCACCTCATGTTATTTGTGTAAATGATATCCTCTAGTGGTGTTAGAATTGTTAAGTGGATCATAGCGTTTAGATCAAGTTCAAGCCACATGACAATGTCTTAGCTATTTATCTTTATTCATGTATAATTTATAAGGCATATGGGTCTTAGGGATTTTATGAGGATTAGTTATCTCCATGGATTCCTAGTGGGTTTTCTTTTTGCATTGGTAAAAAATGTATTCCATAGTGGAAGATAAGATATTAATTGTATTATGTTGGTTAGTGTAGTTAACTATGCAAGAATGCTAAAAATAGACTACATCAGCTTGGCTTGTATAGTTAGGATCTAAAAATAGTAAAAATTAGACCTTATAATATTGATTAGTATAGTATGATATAGGAAAGGAATTGTATCAAGTTGGCTGAAATAATTGGCAAGAGGATGGTAAAATTAGAATGTATTGGTCTAAGTAATACAATCAGGGAGACACACGTAAATGTATCATGCTGGCTGATGTAGCTAGGTAAACACATATAAATGTATTGGGATAACTATGTAATTCACATAAAACACAAAATAATATTGACGTAACTAATATACTTTGTAAAATAAGAAAGATGAAATTGAACTAACTATTTTAAAAATTCAAGTTAAGGAGGTAAACTAAGAAAGGACTTGTTTGACTTGTACGATCTTAGATATAATGATCCTAGTCATAAATAATGAATACAACTATGAAGGCACTAACCATGAAGGATTCCACCATACACATGGCCAAACTATCCCATCTCTAAGGTATGTTGAAATTAACTTCTTAGGGCTAATTACTTAATGGTGCACTAAAAAATCAAAGGGCTAGAAGGATTCTTAAATCTTGAAAATAGGGAGGTGTTTTGGATAGCTTTTGAGGTATGTGGAAACTAAATTCCATACTTAATTTTGTCTCATGGTTTGATTAGTAGTGAAGTACCTTTCACACCATAGCTAACATAGGTTAAATTGATAATTTTTGGCCTAGAATGACAACTCCTATGAGTTTTAAAACTATAAAAATAAAGTTTATAATAGATCCAAACAAAATAAAAAAATAAACATTAAAAATTATGTGTTAAAATTTAAATTTGTAGTAAGCAATGAGTTTAAATAATAAAATAGAATAGTATCAGGTTGGTTGATATAATCAAAACTTAAAATTGATCAAACAAAATTATACCACACTAGTTGGTTTATATTTAAACAAAAAAAAATTGTATTAGGTTTGTTTATACAATCTAGACAATACACAAAATGTTATCAATCTTGTTGATATAATTCATAGAAATATAGGTAAAGGTATTAATATATCTAACTTCATTAGGCTAAAATATGTATGATAGTTTGGAATATTTTGATAATAATCTATAATGAAAATCATGAAATTAATCCAACCAAAGGAGAGATAATATTCATTTTATAATACTTTCACAAGCTAGGATGACCTACAACTATCCTCTTTATCTCAATAGACTATGAGTTGAATAAGAAAAATTTAATAGATCTTGTGTATATTTGGATGAATAGGTAAGGACCAATGAATTTCATAGATATATAATGAGGTAAGATATAACTCTAATATCAATAGGAAAGGGTTCCAAGGCCTAAGCCTATGACACAAGGATGTATCTATTACTAGACCTAAAACAAGGTAAATGGTTATAAAATATGATTGTAAATATGTAGGTAAATTAAATGGTTTTAAATGGGTGAAAAATAAATTAAAATATGTTTTAAAATATTTATAAAGGGGTAAGGTGTAATTGTAAACTAAATGGGTGTCTATGAAACCTATATTTATTTATGGAAAGTCTAATCAATCATATTATTGGTGTCTTATATTACACCCTAGCTGAGTAAGGAGATTTTTCAAATCCTCTTTTATAAATCTAGTCAAACATGGGAATGACCCTAAGTTGTGGGTCACCTAAACTTGTGTCAGACCTCTGGATAAGGATGGATTCCTTTTGGATCTATCACCTAAAGTAGACCTAAACTAATAATTACTTGGAAAAAGGGATAGAGAGTAACCAAAATACATGAAAGCATATTAAATGAGATGATGCATTAGTAATTGGAACACTTATAATTTTCACAAGACACACTATAAGACACATTCAATAACAAATAAGATTAGTCCCATGTAAGTATTTCATAATAATACATTGACCAATTATAAAACTATCATGAGAGGGCATATATCTACTTCTAAGCTAATCAATAAACTATATATTGCACTTAAAATAACTTGTGAGGACTACAAAGACCTTAATTAAGGTGAGGGAACTTAAACATAGGCAATGAAATCATAAATTAACCTAACCACAATAAATAAATACATAGAACACACTTTAAATCAATTTGAAAATATGATGGAATTCAATCTTTACTACATAAAAAGTTGTGACAGTACAATTTTTGGCATATCCTGAGCAAGCCAAAGCATAAGAGTCTATTTTTCTAAAAATATTAGAGATTTCTTGTCTAAAAATTCTAGTGAGAGCTATAATGTGGAATAAGATGGAACATATATATAAATGGGAGAGAAGAGAGTGAAGGTTATGATGGATTAACACCAATTCAAGGCTACTGAGTCATGATATTATCAAGAAAGAATCAATCTTCTAAAATCTATCTAAAAGAATTAAATGTTCATTGTCTTTATCTATCTACCATGTCTTCTCCTTGAAATTTCATTCCACCTTCTACTTGATCTACTAATGAGGACAAAATTATCATATCTCAAAACTGAAAACTTTATGCCACATCTATTTTGGATAAACATAGGTACCTATTTTATCAAGGATAGAGAAAAATCAATAAATGAGATACCTTTTCCATAACCATTCATATCTGCCCTATGATTATAGGTTCACTATAGATAAAGAAACCAATCCATATTATTGGCTTTTTGATAGTCACTATGTTGATGTAAAATTATGGACTACATAGCCTCATTTTGGACTATATTAGGTCTAAACTAACCATTCTATCTTTGTAAGAACTGAGAATTCACCATATGCGTGCATATTTCTTTTAAGAATGACAAACATAGTCATAAGATAATACTACAACCTTCAAAATATGGACCTTATATGTTATAAATTTATGAACTAGAGGTTTGTATCAATCTTCAATGGTGCCCCTTTACATCTACTAACCTGACTGCATGAATATGTTTGATTCATGTCTTTCAATCGATCTCTAATGGTAATGGGATGATTATTTAAAGGATTTACTTGCTTCATTGAAAATGGCTCCTTTGATATATAATTAGAAAAGATTATTATTTAACTTTTCCCATCAAATATTGATTTATAATAATTATATTATGCCAAACTATCTTTATTACTCTTTTTTCTCATGGATTCCTACTATCATATCCTTGAGTTTTTGACCTCCTGCACACTATAGATCCTCCTAGTATGAATAAACACTACCCTGTGATCAAGATCCTTTGACTACTTGAATTTAACTCACATCATTAGATCAAGATATATGAATGAATGCATTTCATAGACCTACCTAGGATACACTATCTTAACTCAAAAATCTAATCCATGAGGCCCATATTTGACATCCACATGAATGTATTTGATATTCGAGCACCTATCATCATGATTTTTGGACCCCAATGGTTATTTTTTATGGTTTAAATGTCCATGTGCCCATATTTTTACATATATGAGCTCATCATTGATGTCTACAATATTTTCAATCTTTAAACCCTAGTGATTTTATTGTCGAGATTTATTTTGATTTCTACATAAATGTCTTACTTTGTTGTATCAACTTTGAAGGCTTATATCTTGAGATAGAGAACTCATCAATACATGAAATTTATAGAGGGTGATATTGACATTAAGGGCATAATTTTTATATGATTATTTTAACATGTGAGGCTCTCTAGATGAACTTATTAAATGCACATATAGTTTTTTCCACTCATTCATATATGATTTCTTGATGATAGTATGGTCCTTCAATACTTTTTATTAAGCTATTGCTTCATCTTTGGAAGATATGATGAATCCCTTGAGGCTTATAAAAATTTTCCTTAACCTTAAACTATTCAGACACCATGGGACCTTTTTTTTAAACTTATATATCAAAGATCAATAAATTGTACCTTAAGCTCAATTAAATTATTTCAAAATATTTATGATCAATATGAGATATTTGGACCACTCATTTCATCTAGAACATTTATTCATCTACTCAAACCATTTCAAGTCAAAATATCCTTATGTGGGCTAAATTTGGTCAATATCTTTGGATACTCAGTTGGGTTACATGCCTAGTATGCTTAATAACTAAGACCATTTACATGATACATGGATCATGTACATGACTCTAATTCATGACTACAAGAAGCGCTATTGATTTGCAAGGACAATGAATTCCACCAAATAGGGAAATAAATAAACAAGAAAGGAAAAATAACCTAACAAAAGTAAATGTACAAATAGAGCACTTATTTTGGATAAAATATAATAAACTAATGTGTTATAAAAACACTTGGAGGAAGGTAAGACTAACTAACTAGGTAAAAGGAACTTAGCTTTTTCAATAACAATGTTTCGAATGTATAATATTAACTAGGATAAGAAGCTCCTCACCATCCATCTTTGCAAGTTAGAAGGCATTGTGGGATTTATAGCTAGAGATTATGTATAGACCATTATAAAGAGATTCAAACTTTTTATGTCCTCCTAGCTTAGCTCTATCTTTATCCCACTTAAGGACCAAATCTCCCTCTTTGAAGTCTCTTGAAGAAGCTTTTTGGTTAACAGATCTCTTTACTTGTGCTTGATGGGATTCCATGGCCAATATGGACTGATGTCTAATCTCTTCTATCTCCATGAGATCAGCATATCTAATTTCCATTGGCTCATTATCTAAAAGCTCAAGTTGATGCATTATTTCTAAGTAATAAATTCAAGAGAAATGGTAATTCTTACTTCCTTACCTTATATGAGCTTGTATGGATAATTAGCTATTAATATATTATAGGTGATCCTATCAGCCCATAGAGATGACTTTAATTTGAGATGTCATGACCTCTGATTGTGTTCATTAGTCCTCTTGATGATCTTCAATAGGTTCTTATTAGTGGAATCAATGAGGCTAATGCCTTATGGATAATAATATGAGGAAGTATTGAGAAAAACACTATGTTAAAGTACCCAATAACTGATTCTATACCCAACAAAGGCCATGGCATTTTCATAAATAATGGTTGAAGGGACTCCAAATATAGTAAACAAACATTCATATAAATTGATAACATTGGACACAATAACTTCTTTCAATGCCACTAATTTTGTCCATCTAGTAAAATAATATGTAGCAGTCAATATCCATTTATGTCAAAAACTTGAAAGGGGGTTAATGAGACCAATAAATTCCAATCACATTTAAATAAAGGTTTGATTCACTAAAATTTGTTGTAAAGGTAAGGCTTCAAGTCTCACCTTTCTAATAAACATAACACATTATTTACATTTCCTAACACATGCATGATAATCACCAAATATGTTTGTCCAATAATACCCACTTCTCATTATATTTTGGGCTATTATTCTAGCTAAATAATGTATTCCACCATATCCATCATGGAAATGATCAAGTAATCTTTATATTTGACCTAGTTCTATGCATCTTATTAACATGCCATTGATATCTTTCTTGAACAAAACACTATCAATAAGGAGAAAAAGAATTGACTATAATCTAAAACATCTACTTTTTGAAGGGGTCAGATGAGAAGGATAAAAATCATTCTTAAGGTATCTTATCATGTCTTGGAACCAAATGGAAGGTGAGGTGTAATAATTTCCAACTTCTTCATCATTTGACACCATAACCACTCCATTAGCCTCTTGCAAGTCTTAGGCTAGATGTTCACAAAGTCCTTTGCCTATAACTAGTTTTTTGACCTTGATATCCACATCATACTCCATTACTTTGGTTATCTGACTAGCTATTTTGTCATTTATGTCCTTGTTCAAGAGAAAATCTTTGATACTTGGATGTCTAACCATTAGATGTATCTTATTATTAGACAACAAGTATCTAAAATTCTTGAGAGACATTATAACTTAAAGTACATGCTTCTCAATAATAGAGTAACTTGTTCCATATTCTTCCAAGCCTTAACTAAAGAAGGATATTGGTTGATCTAAATCTTCTTGATTTTTTTGCATGAGAATACCTGAAATTGTGTCAATGTTAGCATAAGTGTACAAGAATAAATCCATTGTGAAATCAAGGTTTAGGAGTGTATGAGCATTAGATATGGCTTTATTTATCTCTTAAAAACTTATTACTCCTTCCTTGGACTAGTTGAAACTCTTAACTTCTTTATCATTGTTGTAATTGGCTTAGCTAAGGTGGCAAAATCTTAAATGTACCTTCTTATAAAATTAATCTTGCCTAATAAGAAGATTTGCAAAGTTTTATTATGTTTAGAAAAGGAAAGTGCAAGAATTGAATCTATCCTATTAGGATCTATACTTGTACCATGTTTTGAAATCATGTGTCCAAAAAACCTACCTTGATGAATAGATAAAACACACTTTTTATGATTAAGAGACACCCCAAATTGCCTACACCTTTAAAACAATTGTCTGATATGAATCATGTGCTCATCTACATTCGTAGAGAAAACTATTATGTCATCTAAATAAACAAGTATAAACTTATTGAGATGACCCTGGAATGGCATATCCAAAGATTTTTTTAAATTTTCCCTAGCATTGGATAGACCAAATGGCATATTTATATATTAAAATAACCGCCACTTTGTGGTGAATGTTGTTTTGAATTGGTCTTATTATTTGAACAAAATATGATTGTAACCACTATAGCCATCCAACAAGGAAAACATTTTTAAACCTAAAACCAACTATAAAATTTGTTCCATTGATGGAAATAAATAGTGGTATTTAATGGAAGCTTTGTTCAAGTCATAAAAATCAACACATAGTCTAATCTCACCATTCTTTATCTATACCAAAAATATATTTTATACCCAAGCTGAGGGCTTTATTAGAAATATTATAGCTAACTCAATGAGATTATGAAGCTCAAATTTTAGTAAAGGTTAAAACATTGGATTAATAGGCCTTTGTCATTGCCTTACTAGCTTAGTATCATATTCTAACTCAATGGTGTGTTGAGATAGACTTGGATAAAATCCTTTGAGGTTACTATACTAACATGCAAAGACATCTACAAAACTTGAACTTAACTCAATGAAATTTTCTTTTTTTGAAGGAGTGCAAACTTTTCCAAACTTCAAGTTATTAACATTTGTGATTTACATAATTTATATAGTGATCCTCATTTGTTGACAATGAAAAAAATTTCTTTTTTCAACTCACCATCTCTACTAAATATATTATTAAGTGTGACCAACCCTTTGGGCAACTTATTTATCTTCACTTGTACAATCTAGTCATCATACTACTACAAGAACTTGTCTTGGTTCCTTAAGGAAAATTTAGATTCTCATTTAAAGAAATTTATAATCTGATTGTCATCTTCAAAAACTTGCTAATTTTCATGGTTGTCTCAAATGGAAGGTCTTAAAACCACTTATATGTGTGACTGAACCTTTTCATTCTTTATATCATTTGGTATACTAAATTATGACCCAATGGTAGCCAACCTATCTGCATGTTTGTTCTCAATTCTTGATATGGCACAAATATTTAAATCTTAAAAGTCTCTAATTAAATCCCATACTCTATGCTTATAAGATCTAAGAAATGGATTATTTCATATATTTAGACCTATTACTTGGTGGATTACCTTATTGTTATCACCAAAACCTTGTAAGGTATTGATCTTTATCTTTTTTGCCCATTGTAAACCATGAATTAGTGATTCATATTCAGCAAGATTATTTGAAAAACCAAAATATAACTTGACATAAGATAGATACCTTTGATTAACTACATAAATCAACATAATTACAACTCCACTATCATGTTTTTCCATCGATCTATCAAAGTAAAGTTGCCACAAGCCATCAATAAACTCATCATCCTTCATCAGGGATAGAATTGGTGTATCTTTTTCATAAAGGAAATAAACACCAAGTCTTTCTTCTTTAATTAACTTATAAAGATCATGTTCATGCAATTTAGAGGCCCATTCATGAAGGAATAGATTTTTAACTCCATCAAGAGGTGATTTAGTCTCTACTTTATTAGTTTTTAGCACCTCATCTAAGATAATATAATTAATGTTCACCATACTTTGCATATATGGATCCAAATGGAAATGTGTAATAGGTTTAGAATGTATTTTTACCTTAGTAACATATCTGGTCTTGAAGAAAAAATATATCCAATTAGATAATAAGTATCCTCTAATTTTTGATGTAAAGTCACTTGAAAGACACATGGAAAAATAGGGATGTAAGTCCACTATAACTACATCATGTTGAATGATAACATTTGGATAGGTATGTAGTATCAAATTTAGATCTTTGATGATGCCTACTATCTTTGTTGGTGACCCATCTAGTTTTAATACTCCTTTATTGTTTGGTTTGGTTCATAGACAAGACCAAGCTTATCTGTAATTTATTTAAGCATGATAATACTACTAGCTCCACTATATACAATAAAATTATGAACTAAATAGTCACCAACTATCAAAGAGAGGTAAAAATGAGGAGTCTTATTTTATTTGACATTGGTTTTGTCTACCTTTGTTATATTATGTACCTACTAATCTAGTTACTTGGTTGGCTGATTTAAATTAGCTAAAATAACACCTTGTTTCTCAAGTGGTTCTTGAGACACCTTAAGAGATAAAATCTCTTGGATGAGCATGCCATTTTACACTGAAATAATAATGGAATCCCACATGATAATACTATCATTGCATTTTTTTCATCTGATCTATTATGCTAAATAAAGATCCACTAACCTTTGGAGACACTTTATGAACTAATGGTTATTCTCTAATCAGAGGTACTAGAGGGATTTTCCCGACTTTTATATTATGATTATTCTATGCTATAGGGGTAGTAAGTTTATATTTTATACTCTTAGGATTAATGTTAGGAGTACTATAAGTATTGATGACATCTTGAGCTTCCTCAACAACTCTTTTTTAACCTCTAGTAAGAGCTACAAATTGACCACTTGTGTTTCTGGTCTCACCAATCTGATTAAATGCAACATGATCATCTATTTTCAAATTCACATTAATGTCATTAGGATACCCTTTAAATTATTGAGACTCTCCTTAGGGTATCAAATTTGTCTCTTGATACTGACCTAAATAAAGATAAAAATATTCTTGTGTCATTTGTGGCATAGTAATATCATGTGATATAAAGGCTTGATTTTATATATCATTAGGATTAAAAGGCTACCAACTTGGATCTTACATCAAGTTATTTTGAGGAGGGGTACATTAGGGTCTAGGGATGAATATGGTTTAGCTTGGGTTATAAGTCCTTAAGATTGATAAGGTGGTCTATATTCTCTAAAAGGTTGATAATGAGGCCTTTGATTATTTGAGGGTTGATACGCATTCTATTTTTTTGTTTATAAGGCCTACCTTGGTATTATTATCTCTTTAGTAGAACTATCTCATTTCTAAAATCTTGTAACATACATTTTAAATCTCCAATCTCACTAGCCTGATTAGAAGGGGTTACAACTTGTGTTTTAGGAGATAGAATAGGAGATATAGATGGGATTTGAGGAGCTTGAGAGGGTGAAATAGGTTTAACTTTTAAGAAAAGGAATTAAGGGCCTTAGATAAAGTTTACCATCTTGTATCAAGTTGTTCTCTACTCTTATTGCAAGCTCATAAGCATTTGGAAAATTATTACCACCCATAGATTTTATCATCACATTAATATCAAAATTAAGAGATTTTATAAAGTATAATAATTCATATTATTTAAATGGCCTAACCAACATGGTATCAAAATCCACGTTTTTTGGAATCTAAGGTTAAAATTAGACATGAATTCATGAGGGCACCTTTTAATGGTAGTCAGATGTTCTACTATAGATAAATGATCAGATTTATCTTCCAATTTCTTGACTAAGGCTTCACCTAACTCATCACAAGTAGAAATGGAGGTCAAAGTAAGATTTCTATACCATTACAACACTTTTCATTTTAAAGAAGTAATAAGCAATCTGATAGCCACATTATCTTGAATAATATTCTGAACAGAATAAAGGTTGTAAACATCTTGGATATTCTCAATAGTATTTGTGTTATCCCATTATCCTAAGAAGAAGGGAATACTATTTTGGGTAGATATAGGAATCTCGTCATATTGGGATAAATTCAAGGGACTAACCCTATTGAATGGAATAAAATATTAATTCTTGATAACCATTTGGGTAATGTGGACAATAGCTTGGACTAAGACAATAAGATGACCAGGAGAAGAATATTTCCTTTGGGGATAGGAAATTATCACATTTAATCCTATTTTTTTATAATAATTTAAAGGAAATTCAATGTGTTTAAAAGGAGTACATTTACTTATTGATCTTGTAGTAATATTTGACATGAAATCACTGCGTAGATGATGTTACTATAACTTGAAGAGTCTTTAACTTTTGATGATGTTATATGTCTCCTCATACTATAATTTATTATTCTCAATATTTAAACTTCAATTATACCAAGGAAAACTTGGTCCCACTTGGCATGCCAAAATTGTTGGTGTCCTAGATTGCACCCTAGCTAAGTAAAGAGATTTTTCATATACTCTAACAAAAATATAGTCTAACATGGGAATGACCCTAGGTTTTCATTCACCTAAACTTGTGTTAAACCTATGGATAAGGCTAGATTCCTTCTAGATCTATCACCTAAACTAGACCTAAACTAATAATTTCTTAGAAAAGGGGAGAGAAAGTAACCACAATACATGAAAACATATAAAATGAGGTGATGCACAAGTAATTGGAAAACTTATGCTTTTCAAAAGAAACACTATAATACACATTCAATAACAAATAATATTATTACCAAGTAAGTATTTCATAATAAGGCATCGACCAACTACCAAACTAGCATGATAAGGCATATATCCACTTCCAAGCTAATCAATAAACTATATATCCTACTTAAAATGACTTGTGAGACTACAAATCACTTAATGAAGGTGAGGTAACTTAAACATAGGAAATGAAATCATATATTAACTTAACCAAAATACATAAATCCATAGAACATACTTCAATTTAGTTTGTAAAAATGATGGAATTTAGTCTTTATTATATAAAAAGGTGTTACAGTACAGATTTTGGCATAGCCTAAGAAATCCAAATCATAAGAGTCTATCTATTTATAAATTTATATATTTATTGTCTTAAACTTCCAACGAGAGCTACAATGTGGAATAAGATGGAAAATATATAGAAAATGGGGAGAAGAGAGGGGATGTTGTGATGGATTAGCACTAATTCAAGGCTACTGAGTCATGATCTTATCAA